>MJEU01000173.1:0-16269 GCA_001748505.1 Sporisorium iseilematis-ciliati | reverse complement strand
CCCCCCCCCCCCCCCCCCCCCCCGCCTCTCTCTTCGGTTCAACCATGCCAGCACCAACCGTCCACCTCGTCATCATCCACCACGGCCTCTGGGGCAGCCCCGCCAACACCGAATACCTCACCACCACCCTCGCCAAGTTTCACGGTGGCACCGTCTCGCCTTCTTCCACCCTCACTCCTCCTGAATCCACCTCGACCATTTCCGCCCACGCATCGACCCACCCCAACTCGACCCGCACCGATCTCCGCCTGGTGGTGCTCAACACCGAGATCAACTCGGGCGATCACACGTACGACGGCGTCGACTGGTGCGGCGAGCGTCTCGTCAAGGATGTGTACAAGGAGGTGGAGAGGTTGGAGGGCGAGGAAGAGGCTGTGGTGGGCAAGATCAGCTTGGTGGGGTACAGTCTGGGTGGGTTGGTTGTGAGGTATGCTGTCGGGGTGATGTTCTCGGATGGCTTCTTTGCGGGCGGGAAAGGGGCGAAGTTGGAGTTCAAGTCGAGACCCAAACCGGCGATCTTTACGACGATAGCAACGCCGCATCTCGGTGTTACGCTGACGGGTTCGAGCTTCAGCAAGGTTGCGGCGGCGGTGGGGAGGACGAATCTGGGCAGGAGCGGGAGACAGCTCTACCTCGCCGATCGGGGTTGGGTCCCTCCGTCCACGGAAGAGCAAGGAGGAGGAGGAGGTGGCGAAGGGTTGTGTCTGATCGAAGCGCTCTCAGATCCGCGCTTCAACTTCATCACCGCTCTGCGTCTTTTCGAACGCATCGACGTCTACGCCAACGCTGTAGCCGATCTGACCGTAAGCTATCGAACGGCTGCGTTCGAGGAGCACGATCCGTTTTTGCTGGCGGATCAGGTGCGGATCGAACGCGATCCTGACCACCCTGCGCTGCTCACGTCCTATGCGGCGATCGAAGGCAAACCCGCGCCAAAGACGCTGTGGAGCAAAGTCAGGGGTACGCTTTCGACCAAGAACCTACCATGGCTGTTGAACCCGCAGCGGTTCCCGTTCAAGTTCCCACTCAACTACCTCGCGGTGGTCTGCTTGCCCGCGCTGCTGCCTGTGATGCTGGGGCTGGTGCTGCACAAGCTGAGGAGCGACAGTAAGGTCTCGAACAAGCGGGTGGAAGAATACGAGCGCATGTGGGCGCTCGAACACGGCTTCCTCGACGAAGACGACGATTCGAAAAAGCTGCAAAAGTCGAGGAAGAAGGACGTCAAGTCCAAGGTCAGGATCGATCAAGCGACGAGGAGCGGATGGGAGCGTAGGCGGATCAGCGGGTTCCTGGCGAGCGTCGAAGCCGAGGCGGAAGAGACGCTGCGCGAGGTGGGCGAGGACTACGTCGCCACCACGTCGGCCACTTCTTCCACCACCCTCTCTTCGACCGAGAACGACAGGTACGCCACACTGCCGAACAACCCCACTGCCAAACTCTCCAACTTCGCCGTGTCGCCCGAAGAACATCCGCTCACGGAAACGCAGCTGAGGATCGTCGCAAACCTCAACAACAAGACGCTCCTACCGCAGGTGAAGAAGCATCTAGCACACTTTGGCGACGTCCTCAACAGCCACGCGGTCATCATTGTTCGAACGGTCAGCATGGAAATGCACAAGAAGGGGATCTCGTTGATCAAGGCGCTGGTGGCGAGGTTTGAGCTTTAGATTGAAGATGAAGATTGATAGATGTGTCGGTCGAGGGAATTCTAATGGACTTTTACGAGAAGCAGATGGGGTGTGCTGTGTGAGGTGCGAAGTGTTCCAGTCTGCGCAGAAGCGAGTGACTGAGCGAGTGGCTGGCAGATCGGGTTGAGCGTGGATGACGGTTGTGAGAGGTCAAGACACTGAGCATGGTGACGAACGACATCGCGAGGTGAGACAGTAGACGTTGCACGCCACAGATGAACAGCAGAAATCGAACCAAGCTCAGCAGCTCTGTCTTGACGCGCAAACAGCAACGACGTTGGTGGAGACACGTGTGATTACAACAAGACCTGAAAGGGGTAAAAGTACAAGCGATGGAAGCTAGGAGGACAAGGATGATATACAAGATACGGATGCTATGCGATAATAACACTAAAGGGAAAGGGACATTAAAAAGTCGACTCCTTGCCAAAGTTGCAGAGATACGTCTCCCAGTGACCGAAGTAGTCTCTGCTACTATGGAAGTCTGAAGCCAAACCAGTGGCGCCAGCGACGGATCGACGAGGAGCGATGCGGAGTGGTGCGTGGGCTGCGAGATTCGCCTTGACAGCGGTGGCGAGGGGCGGGCTGGGTGGCGAGTGGATGAGCTGACCGTAGGCGTTGCGTGCCGCTTGCTGCTCCTTCTGACTCGATTGTGCGCGGGTAAAGTCGATGACGGCAGACAGAGTAGCCTCGGGGGAGAGAGGGATCTTGGACCTGCGTCGAGACTCGTTGGCGACTGCATCGCGCGCGTACTGAGATGCACGGCGGGGTGGCGATCGTGTCACCACACATCTTGTGGGCGCATCGGGTGTGAGCGGCGAACGGTCTTCGTCGGATGAGCCGATAGGCTGGGTGTAGGCCGGCATTCCCGACTGCTGCTGAAGGGACAGTGGCCTGCCGCACCGAGGAAGTGGGATGCTGGACTTGGGCGAGATAGGCGCGTCGAAAAGAGCTCTAGCTCCCTGATTGAGACGAGTCGAGGTGTTGGAGAGCGAGAGCATGCGTGCCCCAGTGTAGTCGAGCTGGCGGTCGATGATCGGCCAGAATCGCTGTCGTTCGGGGGCGCGCTTGGCAATGCGCTCGTCGTACACTTCAACTTTGTGAGGCATAAAGGTGGAGGCTCCAGTAAACTGCGACCAGCCGATGGGAGCAGTACGAGTGGCCGAGAGGAGTCGAAGCTCTGGAAGCACATCCGATCTGATTGGGCTCGCTTGCGAAGCTTGCGCTGGTTGAGTGGCAACGACGACTAGCCTGTTGCGCTTAGCGTGCTGGCGCTGACGTCGTTGCTCGCAAGCCTTGCGCCAGGAAGTGATGGCGGGTGCGCTTGGTACGAACGACGAAGACTGGAGAGCGCCACAGGAACGCTTGCGAAGAGTAGGGTTGTGAGGCATGCGGCTCTTCTTGGCAGGTCGGGGCAAGATGACTTCTCCTTCCGAGAGGACTCTCTTGTTGGCAAGGCTTGGCCTGACGCGGCGAGCCTGCTGACCGGCAGGAGGCTGTGCACGGAAAGCAAAAGTGGGGGAGGCAGATGCTTGACGTCGGAAGGCGTCGTCGTTGTTGTTACGGGTGCAATTGCTGCTGGCGCTCGAATCGGAAGCCTGAGTCATGGGAGTGTTGGATGCTGATGCAGGTTCGACGGGAGTGACCGACTCGCTAGCTGGTGGTGAAGGAGTGGCGGAGCTCTGCCTGCGTGATTGCGGTTGGGATGCTGCAGCTGATGAAGAGGATTGGTGAAGTGCAGTCAAAGAGAGTTCTTTGTCGACATGCGGTGGTGTGGAAAGAGTCTGCATTCTGTTCCGCATGGGCTGGAAAGCAGCTGACTGGTAAGGTTCGAGGTGAGAAGCTGTCGAGGATGAAACCTCGGAAGGCTTTACGAGATCAGTCGACATGATGGTTGAAGGTGAGCGTGCTCGAGAGTGACGTGTATAATCAAGAGCTCGCCACCGGTCCAAAATGGTGACAGAGTAAGAGACACTACTGGTTAAGTGTCAAGTGGTGAATGTTGCAGAGTCGCGGCGAACGACTCTAGCAGGGTCGAGATTGACGCAGAGACGGTCGTCGGGGTGATTGGTTGGCGATGGAGTGATTAGCGTAGAGGGCAGCGATGGTGATGGAGAGAAGGAGACGTTGGAAGTCAGGAGGGAAGGATGAGGAGGATCGAATGATGAGGGAGTGATTTATTGTCGTTAAGCAGCAGACTAGACTCGATCTTTGCGGCGATGAATGGGCTTGGCAGGCTGCTACCACGAGTATGAGTGAGACTGAAACGGCGTCACGATGAACGGAACGAGTTTTACATGCACATCGGAGACAGCTCTGTGCAGAATAGGGTTGGGTTGAGTGACTCTGACCGAGACAGTGACTGCGCAATCGAAGCAAAGGTGGGTTGTTGCCGCCACGATCCTGGATGCGAATCACAAGGCAAGGGAGAGCACGAGTGTGTGTCTGTACGCCAAGCTCGAAAAGAACGGTCGAGGCCTATGTGTATGTACCAGGAGGTTAAAAGTGAGTGAGAGAGAGAGACTAACTAGCGCCAAAACAGGGCGGTCGATGCGAGCAGGGATCGTCAAAGAAAGACAGCGGTTTGGGTTGAGCCAGAGTTGTGGATGGACTGCTCACTGCTGAGTGCTCAACTCTCGATCTTGAAGAGCATCGTGATGCTATTGTCTGACAGCCTTCAAAGAACCAGAGACAAGGCATCAGACGAGTGTTGAGCTTTATTTCTGAAAAGAGAAAAAAGGAGCACGATTGGCGAGCATCGTGGATGCACAACAGTTGCATACTGTAGTGCTGCATAAACAAGCGCTTAGACATTCTGGGTGTGCGAGGTTCAACGTCAGTGGTGACGACGATGCTCAGCCTCGCAGCCTTTGATGAATGTCGCCGCACATGCGTACAGTAATGAAGTGGACCGCACGACCCGCCTGGGTGATACTGTTCAAGCTGTGATAAGGCTTATTGTTTCAACATGCACGCCGCGCTGTAAACAAGCACAAAGCACTGTCTTGTAACCATGACAATGACAAACTCAGCCCTTTGACGGGACAAGCGAAGCGTGACGATCAAAAGAAAAGGAGACGAAAAAAGAAAGGTTGAGTTGGTCGCGATCGATGATGATGATGGTGGGACTCTCTTTTTCTCTTGTCTCACCGAACGACAAGCAAAACTGGATCCAAGATGATGGTCACGCCCCGTTGCTCTTGAATACATCATGCATGCACGCGCGCACCTTGTCTTTACGCTCACGCTCAGAGTCATACTCCCACTTGCCCAGTCTGTGCATTCATCTAGCCATCGACGTATCCGAACAACTCTATGCTTGCTTGCAGACGAGGACATCACCAAACGGAAGCCAGACAAGCCGATGCGCGTCATGAAGATCACGCAGCCAACCGATATTTTATTTTTAATTTTTAAGTTTTAGAAAAGCGTCATCACCATCCACCACCGCCATCGGCAGCTCTTCCGGCAGCACTTCGGTGTGTTCTACAGAAGGGCGCTGTTCGATTCAGAGCTTTAATTTTCCTGCATTTCCATTCCACCGCCATCGACCAACTGCAGTGCTCACCTTTCCCACTGCTTCGGGAAAGCCATTTTTATGCTCAGTCAGAAGCCAAGCTCGATCTCCGATGCCGAAGCTGTCTGCTGCAGACGCACACCTGATCACCACGCACGACTGCACAGTGAGAGTGGGAGCGCTGCCAAGATCTGATGCATAAGCTATTGTCGCAGCAGCTTCTCTCGTGCATGCCCTCGTGGTTCTCTGGCTATGACTCAACCAGGAGGCGTTTGCAAACACATCACTGATGACTCTTGTCTCAGAGCCAGAGTCTAATTGTGCAGCAGTGCCTCAATTCTCCTTCGACTCGTGTGATGAACGCATTTGCGCGTTCAATGTGATGTCCGAATGTCGAGAGAATGTCGACGGCAGAATTTTCACTTAGTTAGGATGATGCAAGAGGCGCGCGATCAGGCATCTCCATCAGTCTCTCAACCCGAAAACCTGGTCTACGGTGGAAGCGAACAACGAAGATCGCGCTTCAGAGGCCAACGACCAATTTCTTTGTGACGTTTCTCTCCCTCTCTAACCACGATGCTCACAGCTCGGCTAGGGAAGCGCTTAAAGTTGCCAATCTACCGGCTCAGTTTTTTCAGAAATTGGATGCATTTTCATTTTTCTGACGATCGCGCGGATATTTTTCTCTTTGACACGACGCCTCACTCACACTCGTGGTCAGCTGGGCCGATCTCGACGTGTCAATTCGGCAACTCATCACCATCGAAGGAGGAGGCTGAAAGAAAAATGTTCGAGACCCGATCTCGACGACCAAAAAGCCTCTTTGCCTACAAGCTGTCGCCGAGTCCTCTTCCGTCCAGATCGTCGTCGTTCTCTCCGACCATGACTCACTTTTCTGGTTCCGAATCACCGTCGACGATCCCATTGGCGAGAATTGCCGGATGAGCGAGCTGATTGCACGAACCAGACGACCGATGCAAGAGCTGCATCGCAGGTTCAGCCAGAAACGTGGTGCCGAGTTTCGTTTGCTCCTCGTCAACCCTAATTCTATGCTGCGTTGCAGTCGAGAGCGGCCAAAGAGGGAGAAATCCCACGGCCACTTGTTCGGAACTCATCCGCGTTTCGTGTTTGGTCGCTGCTGCACCTCCCGATCAGACTGTGCTCCAAATGCAAACATGAAAACTTGGGTTCAAGGCTTCGATCCGAAGCTGCATATTTCTTTCGCCTTGCTCCTCTCCCTCCTCTGTACGCGCAGCATTGTAGATCTCGCTGCGCACACACACAACTCATCTGTCACGTATGCGGGGGGCGTTAGCGTATCACAAGGCGTAGATTGCAGATGCAAGCTTGAACCTCCCTTCCACCCCTGCAGACCAACGTCTAGGGGTGGAGATGGGGGTCTCGGACCTGCACCATTTGAGCTTGTGCGGCATTAAGAGGCTTTGTTGGAGCAAAGCATCGGATCAGCTGCCGAACCGCTTCTTTGCAACAACCATGCATCTTGCTCCAATCGGATAGCGATCTCCGAAGACTCAGCATCCACCCCTCTTTCGACACTCCCTGACCGCGCAGCTTGTTCGAGCTTGGATCGCTGCCAAGTCAACCCAGTCAGCACGTGAAGCAACGAGCACAGCCCAACGCCGCCGAGTCTTCCCTTTCAGCGCTAGGGAAAAAGTCTCAGACACCACTAGCATGCTTGCCAAAAGAAGCCCAAAATTTCAAGGTCCGAAGATCATTGTTGCAATCTTTAACTTATGCACGCCTTTCAAGGGGGGACGACTACCTGCATGAATCACATGAGTTGCCTAGACGACCCGTCCCATTCACGCAATGTTGGATTTTTAGGTTGCGTCTGATCGTCGGAGCACATGCCTTAGCCTCTAGCTTGGAAAAAGTTAGGCATTCGAAGATCGTATTCGAGGGGGGTCTTCTGAGAACGACGACGTCGAGCGATTAAATTAGAGTTCTTCTTTGATACAGCGTGTGCAACCATCGTCAAAAAACGGCTCGCTACTGCGAGCTTTTCGACCATTGTCATTCTGAATCTACATCTGAACATGGCTGTACTGACCTACAGCAGCCCCAACCCGCGCAAAAACCGCACCTCGCTCTCATGCAACCCCTCTGTCACCTCTTCTCCTCCAGTGTCCCTCCTGGGCGCCACGTCCGCACCCCTCATCTTGGGCCCTACCGCAAGCCTCGATTTCACCACTTTAAACTTTGCCTCCCTCACACTGTCGAGCATGCTCCTTACTCCTAAAGGATCATTCTTCCTCCTCTGCCTACTCTCGCCTTGAGTCGAGTTCGAGTCCAAGAGTAACACAGGAACATCGTCCAACAGTCGCGCGTACAACCTTCTACGTCGACGTTCTTTCGAAAAGTCCTTCGGATGCGAAGACCATCCCTGCGTACGAAGCGCTCTCTTACGATGTGCGCAAGCATCGAAGCCTGATCGATAGCGGTTGACGTTGGATCGTGCGCTGTTGAGCCACGATTTCACTCCATGTTTCCGAGAGTCACCGGCTTGTTGACCGATCTCGTCACCGTCCGCTGGCGACCTCGCCTTGGTCTCCAATTGCCGCACCAGCTCCCCATCAACACCGCCCAGCGGCAAACTGATCTTGCGCATATACACCCGTACAAACTTTCGCCTCGCTTTGCTGATCCTCCTCCTTCCCTGCGCTTTACCAAAGATCCTCACCAACGCATCGTCCTCGCTCGCCAAAAAGGGAGGTGGAGGCCGCCCCACCAGCCACTCTTTGCTCTTCACGGGTGCGCCGTTGATGCTGGCGCTGCTCGTGAGCAGCGTTTGGAGGGCTGGTGAGAAGTCTTTACGCCTCAGCTGCTTCGGATACCGCTCTTCGCTCGTAGCGGCGGAAGGGGTGGGGGAGAGGTCCGACAGCGCATCGCGACGAAGCTTTCCCTTACGTGCGTAGGCGATCGAGAGCGCACGCGAGACGCTGTGCTCCCAGCCGAAATTGGCGTCTGCTAGGTGTCGACGGTGGATGTGCGCGCGGTGGATGCGTTTGACGCTGCTCGCTTCGGTAGGAGCGGAAGAGAGGAGAGGTTCGAGAGTCTTCCGAGCCAGGTATCGATGCGAAGTGTAGACGGTAGGATCGTCGAGTGTGAATGAGAGCAAGCGGGCTTGTTGCAGCAGCGTTCGGTAGAGGTGTTGCAGCCCTTCGCCGGTAGAGTGTGCGAGGAGGGTGGTGGATGAGGTTGAGGTCGAGGCTAACATCGTTCCCCCTCCGTCGAACCGCGTCAGTGTGTGTGATATGAGTAGGAGAAGTGAAAGAAGTGAAAGTTGTCGTGGACCCTGGATTTTTTTCCGACCCGACTTCCGAGGCTAGGTCCAGGAAGATCACGCACACACCAACCGATTTGGATCCCTTGCGCTTCCTCCTTCACCATCCCCTCACCACTCACAATCAAACGTCACGGAACCATGTCATCATCAACACCCCCACCAGCACAGAATGCACCACCGTCCTTCTGGGAAGGCCTCTTCCACTCCGTCTTCACCCCAGAGTACAACACGATCCCACAACGAATCATGAACTTCTCCTTCTACGGCCTCTTCGTGGTGCTCTTCGTTCTGGTGTTCTTGACCAACTACAACCCGCACGTCATCGCGCTGCTGACGTTGGCGGTTGGGCTGTGGATGAGTGTCAACTGGTAAGTTCTCACCCCTCGCTTTCTCTCAGCCTTTCACCGCGTGGGATGCATACTGACACCAACACTTCCCGATAGGTTCATGAGAGAGCTCGCCAAACTCCCAGCCTCCAGCAAGCAAGTCCAACAAATGCCACCCGTCGAAACCGAAACCAAAAAAGACTCATAAACCTCACTCTCATCACACAAGATACCCTCTCACACATGCACTCTAAACGCAATGACATTCACTTTCCGCTCGTCTCCCTCCTCGGCGTCGCCGCATTCCGACTCCTATCCACCTTGGGCGACCCACTACTACCCTTGTCCTTGAGCAAAGACTGGAAGAAACTGTGCAGCACTTCCGACTGCTTAGGCGCACCGGGTGAGGTGGTCCCGTCGCGTACAGCTGGACTTGTTGGACGGCTGCTTCCTCCTGCTGTTCCGCCGGTCATCGCTGCAACTGCCGCCGCGGCGGCTGCAGACGTAGATTCGCGTTTTGAGCTCGAGCTCGTGTCCAATCTCGGCCGTGACGGTGTCGCTTCCTGACCCAACTGCGGCGAGGTAACACCCTCCTTACCCTCGCGCGCCATCATCTTTTCCACCGTAGGCAACCCCGCCCCACCCCCCGTCATCGGACCCACTACCCCCCTCTTACCAAACTTCGACCTCGGATCCGGATCCTTCTGCAACGTCGCATGGTGCTGACCCAAGAACGCCTGTTCATCCGGGATACGCACCCGATTCCCCGCATCCTTGCCCACCACCACCGCCTCCCAATCCGAAACAATGTCCTCGTACAGCTTCATCGCCGACTGCACCTCCCCTCCTTCTTCGCTAGTCCCATCGGCCCGTCGTTCCGCCTGAAGCTCCTTCTCGAGCTCATCCTCCACCGCCTTCGTCTTCTCCAACCCGCGCTGTCGTCGCACCTTCTCAATCTCACAATCGTTCTCCCACCCTTTCGCCATGGACCGACAGTCAAACGCCTCACGAAGCGCTTTGATCTTGCCCCAGCTGTCCCAGCCTGCGGGCACCAGCAGCGTATCCCGGTCCGTGGTGGATGCGCGGTAGGGAAAGTTGAACACGGCTACGCCTCCTGCTGCGGCTTTGTTCTGTCCCGTTGCGCTGGACGAAGCGCTGCCGTCCGATTGCTGTTGCGACGAAGTGGTGGACGGAGTGAAAAGCCGATGCAAGAGGTACGATCGCAAAATGTCGATCGACTGCGTACGCATCGACGAAGTGTAGAAGAGCGCAGCACCGTACTTCATGCAGATGGTACGCAGCACTTGCTGGATGTAGTCGAACTGCTCCTCTTTGAAGTCCTTGTCGCGTTCGAGGCGTGAGATGGCGTCTGCTTTGGTGCAGACGACGACGATGGGGATGCCGATGTTGTCAGTGAGAGTGCCGTCTGCGAGAGGATTGGCTTCTGCGCCGTCCAGCTGAACGCTCACGGTGGTGATGGGTGCTGTGAAAGCGTCCAAGCTGCTCGGAGCTGGCTGATCTGCGCTTGCGGATCCATTTCGCTGATGAAGGCCGGCTGTTGCGGCACTCAATTCAGCCGCCTTCTGCGTTGGCTCAACATACGCCCTGATGTACGCCTCCAGCCGCTCCTTCATCTCGTCCAGAGCGACCCGCGTTTTAGACCATTTCGCATCGCGTTGCTGCTGCGTCGAAAGTGCACCGTCAGCTGCACCGTCAACTAGCTCGCGAAGAATGCTGAGCCAGTTGCGCAACTGTTCCAAAAACGTCCACGGCTGCTCCCAGTCGAGCAAAATGACGACGATCGAGTCCTTGAGCGAGTCGATGGATGCCCTTGTGGAGGTAGCAGATTTGGCACCGGCTACAGGAGCAGAGAGCGTAGTCGAAGCCAATGACGCCATGACGGCCGAAGCGTCATTCTCGCTCGAGCTGACATTCGGCTCTGGAAAGGCGAAGGGCAGAAGTGAGGTGTAAGCAGGCTCGGACGAATGGAGGGTATATGCGCCGACGCGAGCAACGATCTCGTCTCTGTCCTTTTCGTCGCCGACATCAAAGTATGAGTATGCGAGGCCTAGGTCGTTCGATACTGCCGCTTGCTTCAGAGCTGAAGCTGCTGAAGAGCCGGCGTTCTTGTCGTCGACTCGCGCATTCGTGACGGCGGCTGCGGCAGGTAGAGACGATCTGCCGCTGATAAGACCGAGAGGCGATGTGGATGCGAGGGCACTGAGTAGCGAGGTCTTGCCAGACTTGGGTTCTCCGAGAAGGACAACATTCTTGGTCGAGATGGCTTTGGAGCTCTTGACGCTGTTCAAGATGCTGGACCATAGATCCTGTTGCTGCTGCTGCTGTTGCGGCTGGTGCAAGTTCGATGCATCGTGGTTGGTTGTCGCTGATGTCTTGACAGGCGTTTCTGTCGAGTAGCCGAGCGCTGAAGTGCTGGCTTGTGGCCGCACCGGAGATGAGAGCACGTCCATGTTGCGAGATGGAGATGGTCTGCAAGCAAGGAAGAGCGACCAATGCGTTTTGGAGAGAGAGAAAGCAACACTTTTGAAAGATGAGAGAGGCGCGTGTTGCCGCTGTCTCGAAAAGTAACACGTCCCTTCAGAACACAGATCGGGCTGCCGATCCAGTGAGATTCGAAGGTGTAAAATTGAGCTGAAAAGTGAAACTCTGGATCGACTCGGCAGCTCGACTGAGACAAATTCACCGTTCAAGAAAATACGGCTGTGGCTTGCTGCCCGATTGCGAGGTGCGGCGAAATTCAAGGCTGGTTTTGGCATAAAGTTAGCGTTTGCTGCTGAGTCGTCTTTCGCTGGCTCACTCAGACACAGAGTCACTCACTCAGTCACTCACGGACCACAGCCAAAGGAGCGCTATTCCTCCACTCTCTCTCTCTCTTCAACAGGGCGGCTAGCGGCTCTTTCTCTCTTTCTCTCCTTCTCTCTTTCTCATCACAAACACCATCATCCCATTCGAAAGCATCGCACTCATCGCAAGGACCATACCAGTCACAGCCCTCAAATATGTCAAGCCCACGACACTCGCCGCCTCCCTCGGCCGCAGCGCCCAAGCCCAAAGGTATCCTCAAGAATGCTGGCGAGCGCAGACCTTCGCAGGGAGAAGCGCTGAGCCAAGAAGAAGATGCCAACAGGCTGCAGTGGGACGAGACCAACCTGACATTACACGAGATTGAGCGCGAGCAGCAAGAAGCTCGTATGAAGATCGACGAGCCCAAGACACCCTTTGTGCACGGCACCTCGCTCAACCCTGTTGGGGATGACGAACGTGAGTATTCGCTCGAACCATATGATCGGCACGATCGCCTCTACTGACCTTTTTCGTATCATCTTCCCTCTCTTAGTCTTTGATCTCGATGGTGCCGCTCCCAGTGCCAGCTCGGCAGGAAGTCGACGCGGATCGGCAGCTGACCAGCTCGCAGCCAACACATCGGCCAATGCAGGTCGTGCACCTGGCGAAGGACTTGGGCTTGCCGTTGGACTCGATGCAACAGACTTGGCCAAGGGTGCCGACAGCAACAACCACGCCTCCACCGACAGTCAGGTGAGACCCACTTCGGCAAGGTCGACATCGCGATCCCCCTCGTTCTCGTTGCCTCCCAAGAGCCCGTCTTCGCGTCGATCCAGCTCGCGATCTGCCACAGCGGCTGCTGCCGACGACCAGAGGAGCGACATTCGACAGCAAGCACACGATATGGAGGTCGACGAGGCGGATGACGGTGAAGTTGAGGAGGAGGACCCGGATCCGGAGAGTGAGTTTTCGATTGACGGCCTGTGGAGACAGAGATGTCCATTGCTATTGAAGCGGCTGTATACTGACGATTGATGCATGTCCTATGTTTCCTTATTCTCTCCTAGCTCAAGCCAAGCACGCTGCTTTCGCCGCCAAGAGGAACCAACACTACGGCAACGAGGCGGAAGCGATGAAGATTGCTGCTGCTCTTGCCGCACAGGAAGAGGACGAGGACGAAGAGGATGACGAGACAGTGCCTCCTGTTCCGACGATTCCCAATGGTGCTGCGACGAGGTGATCAGCGATGATGGTTTCGCGATGTGGCTGCCTCATACCCTGGCCCATCATACTGTCAAGTTGTGCTTCCATGTATTCATAAGCAATCGATTTCAGTCTGCTTTGTTGCATTCAACACAGCTATAGGCTGTGTGATTCGGTAGTACTTTCGAGAGCTGTGCAACGACTCAGCTTGGCGTTTGATTCTCTAAAGTCACTGTGATCGCATTCTGTGATGGTGATTGAGATTGCCAGCGTGATTGTGAGATATACAGTATACACTCCGTGGGAGAAATGTGGAGGCTTTTGGTCCCAAAAAAGTGACAGCAGCAGAGCGCGATGTCAGTGACAAGCCTGACGCCGAAGCTGAGCAGCCAGCCCCTCTTTGTTTGCCGTGGGAGAGCAACACCGATGGGCTTGTGCCTTGCGTGCGTGTGGCCAATCAAGACCCTTTTTGCCAGATTTTGGGTCGGGATTTTTTTAAAAGGAAAAAAAACGGACCGCAATCACCGGTCACTCTCTCTTTCTCGTCATGTTTCCACCATCATCTTCACCGCTTCCGCACATCTTTCATACCCTTGCATAAGTAACGACGACGAGCAACTTTACGACGCATATTAAAGACCACACCCTGAAATCAGCCGCCACCGCGCTGAATCGAGCAGCGCATACACTTACACCTACGTACCACAGTATTCTCCCCGCTCTAAACAGCCCTACGACAATTCAGAGCGCCTCATGGATCTCTCCAACCTCCGCACCAGTCTTCGAGAAGAGGAACTCTCTTCTGCACGTCGGACGGCTCACCTTCGGGCAGCGGAAGACGAACTCAATGCATTCTTCCGATCTTCCGCACTCGGTCTTACAACACTCTACAGGCAAGGTGTAGCCGCGACGAAAACGAGCTATGAGAAGGGTTACGCGCATGCATTGGCGCATGTGTTGGAGCTGTGGGATAAAGATCGTGATTGGTTGAAGGGGTACCTGCAGAGGAGGATCGAGGCGTTGGAGGCTGCGGTGGAGGACGAGCCGGAAGAAGTGATGGATGCTCCGCAAAGGAGGGAGCAGGAGCAACAGCAGGCGAGCACGAGCTTCAACCGCACCAATGCAGCAACAAGGCAGGTGAACGGTGCGACAGAGTCGCCTGCGAGACAGAGCAACAAACGGTCGCGCAACGCCTTCTCGGAAGCTTCGACGTCGCAGCGCGATCAAGATGATTCGCCGGTGGAGCGCAAACACCACCGTATGCCACACACGGGCTCTTCACGACTGCCAGCATCGTCGAGCGCAGGTTTTTCGGGGAGCTCGTTCAACTTTGCCGCTCCTCTCGCGTACCCTTCCACGTCAGCTTCGACCGCGACGACGTCTACCACTTCACCCGGCAAACGCTCCACACGCAGCAGCACCACCACCACCACCGAAGCATCAGGAGGCGTGATCAAGACCTCCAACGCCACCACCTCCCGCCGTCGTCTACAAAAGCTCAAAGGCCTCCGCGCCGGTCGAGCGGAACGGATCGTGGAGATCGACAACGCCGAAGATGAGATCCTGCCGGATGGCGAGGATGCGGATGCGTGGACGGACGACGAGGACGAGGTGCAAAAGAGGGGCAAGGTGGTGGTGTGGGCGGAGAGGGGGAATATGGCGGGAGGCGGTGCGCATGCGGAGCAGATGGCGGATGGGAAAGTGTTGGAGAGGTTGGATAGGCGGAAGCGCAGGAGGTGGGCGGAGGACGCGGTGATGGGTGATGCCGAGGAGGCGTTGAGCAGTGCCGAGATTTCAAGGGAGGATGGGGACGAGGAGGGGTTCAGGTATCATTCGTAGCGGGACTGTGGAGGATGAATGCAGATAATGGGGTCTGGAGGGTGCGGATACCGACAGGGCTAGGATGAGGGTTAGGTGGATCGCGGAACTTTGAGAGGCGCGTGTATTTGGTTCCCGTACAGCATCTCAGATGTCGACAATCAAATTAAACGCAGCATCATACCTACACCACCCAAGAGATCATCCTCAACCGCGGGTCAATCAAAACCCCTCTTTTCCCCACATCTCATCGTCTGTGCGTTTGTGTGTGTCTTCGCGAGAGCGGTTCAAAGCGTGCAATCGCAACAGGTCTTCATTGCATGCGACCTGAAAACAGGACACAAGCGGCATCCACCGTGAAAAGCATGAATTGCAAAGCCAACCAATGTCCGAATAGAAAAGTAAGGTATCCGCTTTCGATCAACCCTTCCACTCAAACCGAATCTCACCCGTCTCCAAGAGCTCATCTTCCTCCTCCTCTTCCTCCTCCTCTTCCTCCTCCTCCTCCTCGTCTTCCCCATCCTCCTCCTCACCATACGCCTCATCCTCGCTCGGCCTGACATCGCTCACCTGTCTCACCAACGCCTTGCGCCTCGACCCTTGACCCAACGCATCGTTATCGCCAAACTCGCTCACGTCATCATCGTCTCCTTCGCCGGTGCGATCGTCCTCGCTCTCTGGTTCGGCCGTGATCACCGGCCCTACCAGGGGCGATGTGGCTCTCCGCCCATCTTCCGGCTCGGGGCTGGCCGCTCTACCCCTTCTCCACGGGCTCCACGAACTGCCACTACCCGAGGCCACCATGCCCGTCTCGAGCGCCGGCTCCGCACTCGTCGCTCTCACCTTCCTCTCCCCCTCGACACTCGTCACCGACCCCTTCCTACTCAACCCCAACGACCCCAACCCAAACCGACTCAACCTCCCCGGCTTATCCTCTCCCACCCCATCACCCGTCAAACTCCTCCCCTTACCTCCCCCTCCTCCCCCTCCCCCACTCGTCGCACTCCTAACACTCCTCCCACTCCTCGCACTCAACGCCGGACTCACCGGAACACTCCCCAGCAACTCGTCATCATCCGGCAGCTCCACCTCCACAATCCCGGGCCGCCAGTAGTTGAAGTCGTTGAACTCGGGCTTCCTCGGCTCCTTCTCCTCCTTCGCCGTGATGGGCGGGAACATCTGATCGACCAAATCCGTCATGTGGATGTAGCTCGATTTGTATCCCGCCAGCTCGAGCAGCTCCATCTTCACCTCACCGTTGGTGTCGATCGTGAAGATGCGCGAGGAAGGAATGTTGACCGACCGGTACGAGAGCGCGTCGGTGATCCGGTTCCCGAATCCGGCGTAGAAGGGAGTCGGATGCTCTTCCTTCTTCACGGGAGGCTGCGGGTCGAGGGGCGCAATCGAGGCTAGTGTAGGAGAAGACACGGTCGATGGTGTAGGACTCAGTCTGCCCGACCTGACGCTAACCGCATCCGACGCCGCCGCCGCCCCCTCTTCCTGCTGCCCACCCTCCACAGGCGTCGCAGTAGCAGCCCCCCCCCCCCGGCCCCCCCCCCCCCCCCCCCCCCCCCCCCCCCCCCCCCCCCCCCCCCCCCCCCCCCC
>MJEU01000172.1:0-16344 GCA_001748505.1 Sporisorium iseilematis-ciliati | reverse complement strand
TCCACGGTTCGAGATCTGATAGCAGGAGACAGGGGTTCGATTCCCCTCGGGCGCAAATTCCTTTTTTTTTTTTTGTCTTTGTCCCTCTCACTTCTTTTTTCCTGCGGAGAGCGATGGCCAAGCCTATTCCACATCGACCCCGCACAATCGTCGAGCGTCCATCGCCACACGCGGGACATCTCATGTGTGCTTTGCTCCTTTTCAGAGCTGTCCTGCCGGTGTGGACGTCTTGTATCATCAAAGTGCACACCGCACGTCGACGGGTCGACGTCTCGATATCGTGAGTGAGCTCGAGAGAGGAAATGGTGGGGACATCGCTCTATTCCCCACTCGCCAGATCAACACGGCAGTCTTGCTCTCGCAGTCCCACACAAAGACGCTGAACTCGTACAAAAGTGGATTCCAACATAGTGATACAAACAACGTCAATCCTCATACACCCCCGCCACGAGGCACAAGTTCCTCGGAGTGAAATGAACATCCAGCACCGGCGTACGTTTCGTATGGAAAGTAGCGACGCAATCCGCACTCGTATTCGCCAGATCGACACCCTGCCCTGCAGCTGCTGCGCTTGTCAAACCCGCGTTGGCCAACTGCGCTGCCGGCGGAGCTGCCACTGCAGCAGCAGTCGCCTGTTGAGCTTCCAACGATCCTTTCGCAGGAGTCTTCCTTACCCCACCTACCGATCGAATGTCCCAACATCGAACCGTGCAATCTTCACTTCCCGTGACGAGCAACGATCCGTCCGCCGAGAAATCCATCGAATACACCCTCTCGCTATGGCCCCACATCTTCTTGATCCTTCGTCCACTGGCCAAATCCCAAAGGGAGATTGACACATCGTTAACATGCGCACCGGACGAAATCGGATCAACACCGTCCACACCCGCAAACTGCGCCGACGTGCCATTGCCCGACGCAGCCGACGCAAGGTACCTTCCATCCGGACTAATCTTCAAACACGAAATCGGCGATTTGTGGCCGACAAACAGTCGTACGCAGGCTCCACGTTGTACGTCCCACAATCGACAGCTTCGATCAGACGATCCCGTCGCCAGATAAAGACTGTTCGGATGGAACGTGAGACAGTCGACGTCCGACAAATGCCCAGCATACATGCGCAGCGGGTTGACGCGTTCGGTGCTCCACAGACGAGCTGTCTTGTCGGCACTCGCCGTGGCAAAGTAGGTACCGATGGGGCTCCATTTGATGTCCCATACGGGGTGCTGGTGGCCTCGGTACGCTACGAGGGCGCTGTACGTATCCAAACTCCAAAGACGCGCTGTAGAGTCTGCAGAACAGCTGAGGAGGTGCCTGGGTGCGCTGGCTGATCCTCCGACCGGATCAAAGTCAACACCGTACACGGGGCCGGAGTGACCGATCAGCCGACGCGTAGAGTATCCTTCGGCTTCACGTTGCTTGGCCAGTGTCCGGCTATCGCGGATCGAGGAGAGGTTCGGGTTGCCACGCATACCGCGCAACTTCTCACCTTTGAGCGACCAGACTTGGACAAACGACTCTTCGAATCCGGCTGCCATAAGCGTGATATCGTCTGAGAACGTGGAGCAGGTGATGCCGTCGTCCGCGTCGTGGAAAGTGTAGGCGCAGACGGAAGGCAGGGCAGCAACTCGTGCTGCGTTGGCGCCTTGCTCGCCTAGCGCGTTGATGCTGGGATCGCGTACACCCGAAGTGAATGCGGACGATGATGCAGCCGAGCCGTTGAGCAAGGTGGGGTCAAGGCGGATGCGCTTGCGAGCGTCACGAATGCGCTGCACCTCTCGCTTGACGTCGACGGTGCGGAAGGTAGGTGCTTGGGGTGGGAGGTCGGTGATGCTTGCGGCGAGCAGTCCAACGGAAAAGTCGGGACCGGAAGAAGCGCCAGTAGTCACGCTTGCTGGTGGTGCTGTTCCTGCAGCCGACGAAGGTGGTTCGGAAGGGCGCACGGATGCTGTTCTCGCCCTTGATGCGGCATCGCCATCCTCGCCTGCCTCGGTAGCGGTCGCGTCCTGCATGGTCGTATCGCCATCTTGCTGCTGGCTCGCATCGGCTCCCTCACCGCCCTCTTGTGTTGCACCTGCACCGGTAGTGGTTGTGCTTGATGCTTCAGCATCCTTGCTCTTGGCTTCGTCTGCTTGCACTGCAGCGATAGTCTCCCTCTCACGACGCTCGACTTCGAACAGCTCCTTTTGCACCTCGTTCTCCAACCTCTCCGTCAACGGCACGGTTGGATGAAGCTTGAGCTGAGGTCCCGCAGCTTTCGCATTGAACTCGGCAAGCGCGTCGCCCTCCGAGACGGCGTTCTTGGCGAGAGAAGAATGGATGCGACTTCGACCGGACGCGCCTGCGGTGACACTTGAATAAGTAGGACCGGCGCCAGTGAGACCTGTTCCCTCTTCTAGAATTGCAGCGTCAATCTGGTATGGCTGAGCGTTGAGCACCTGGATACGACATCGCTCGTTGATGATCTTGAGCATCGCCTCTCTGCCGCGCCTTGCGGGACCCTCTGCCTCGTCGATTCCGCTCGCAGGGCCAGACACCGGTCCGCCTCCATCAGTCAACCAGCCGAGCAGAAGGCTGAAAACAGTGTTGGACATCTTAACGACGTACCGCTCTGATCGGAAGCGCTGTGCGAGAGGATCCGACTGGATATGAGATGGTAGTGCGAGGGAGCGGATCTGAGAGAGCAGCGCAGTGTGGGTGGGAAGGAACGATGCGGCGTGTGCTGTGTAAAGAGCCGAAGCAGCCGGACCTTGACCCATCAACACAAGGTCGAGGAAAGAATGCACAAAGAGCGGCAGCAAGATGGGTAACAGCTCGGGCTGGTAGATGTCGAGACTTCCTTGACACCACGCTTTGAGCATGGCGAATCCTCTTGCGCGGTCTGTTGGGTCGAGAAGAAGCGCCTGCGCTGCGGCAGCCGAGACGTCGCCATCTTCTGCGAAAGTGAGATCTGCATCCGCAGCGGCGGTCTTGTCCTTGTTGGTGATGTCAGCAGCATCCTTGTCCTTGTCACCGTCCTTATCTGTCTGCGTGCGTGGCGCGTTCTTGGCAGCGAGGTCTTCGAG
Organism: Sporisorium iseilematis-ciliati; assembly: GCA_001748505.1. Classification (NCBI taxonomy): domain Eukaryota; kingdom Fungi; phylum Basidiomycota; class Ustilaginomycetes; order Ustilaginales; family Ustilaginaceae; genus Sporisorium; species Sporisorium iseilematis-ciliati. Next base: position 13,279 of record MJEU01000172.1, on the reverse strand, counting down.
GCTCACAGTGGGCGCGCGTCCAAGCACATCCGCAGCAGCTGCTGCTTGCTCAGCGGTCGCACCGGATGCCAACGCGTCAAGTTCAGCCTTGAAGGCTGCCTCGACACGATCGAAGCCGCGCTTTTGAAGGTAGGCGAGGACGGCAGCCGTCATGTCGGGGCTGCTGAACACGCTGCCCGCCGAAGCCTCGTTAGCAGTTGCAGCTGAACCTGGTGCGCCGGATGTGGATGGCAAGGGAGTGTTGGCATCTTTTGGTGTAAGGGTGGTCGAGTCGGATGGCTTTCCTGATACTTGCTTGTCCTTTTCGTTGGATGTTGCCTTGTCATCCGCTGCCGAAGCAGCGGCAGCGGCAGCAGCTGTCGGCGCAGGCATCCTTGTCGTATCGTCGCTCCAGGGAAGCCTTGTGAGTCTGAGCGCAGATCACCCTTTGGCAGGCGCTTTGCGGGATGCGAAACAGCTCAGCTGGCAGGTGACGTCTTTCGGTGCTGCTGTGTTGATAGAGATGAGCTGGCGTTGGAGAAAGTGTGCCGTGAGAAGACGAAGTTGGAGAGGAGGATGAGGGATGAGAAGCAAGAAGCTGCAGCGAGTAACGCGCTTTGCTTCCATACGCGGAACTCGGGCTTTGGCGATTTTTTTTCCCTGACTACTTTTCTGAAGGTCTAACACCTTACGATTTTTTCCGCAAGCGGGTAATCTCGCCCTCTGCAGCCGAGAAAGGGGCGTCAGCTGTCATTTTTGGCCGATGACGTTGATACGAATTCGAGCTCTCGTTCCTGTACCACCCGACTCAAAGTTTCCCCTTCTGAAGCTTTATGACCACAGCTATCCATGCCGCCATCCCTTCCCCCGTTCCAACCTCCATCACACCACATTGCCCACCTTAGTGGCTGACCTCGAGTCAGATTCAAAGGACAGAGATTGTGACACTGCTCACGCTTATTGGTAACGAGCTTCATCCATCATTGTAGGTCCTCTTATCTCGTCTGGGATCCGCAATCATGTCGACCGCAAATGCCAACGTGGCGACCGCATCGCCAGCCGCCAAGGTCAAAGGCGCCTCCTCCTCGGAAGCCAATGGCGAGGCGACCAAATCCGTCAAATTCAGAAGTCCTGATGGCAGTCCCAGCATCCAATCCTCTTCACGCTTCGCCCGTATGAACGGCATCTCCAACGTCAACGGCCAGTCCAACGGTACCGCAACTCCACCAACAACGAGCAAGGTCTTCTTCCCGCTCTTTCCTGGTATCGTCTCTGCGCTCGATGAAAGCCCCTGGGCATCCGGCTACAACACACCTACGCTCGGCGCCACGATCCACAATGTAGTAGAGCGTACCGAAACTGCCCTTCAGCGCGTTGCTGAACAGCAGAAAGGTGGTGTCCTGGAGCAAGTTGCACGTCGAACCCTTGCTGTTGCAGACTACATCGAGCGCTTGATACAGTGGGAGATCTTCAGCCGTGTCAATGCTATCGGTGGCATTGACAACATGTGGCTGCTGATTGACGGGATCAGCAAGTTCAACCCCGTCTGCACCGCAACGTACACTTTCAAGCAACCTGCTAAGCTGGCAGATCTCAAAGAAGCGACGTCGAAGCAGCTCGGCCACTTCCCCAAGTACAAACAGAAGCTTGCCGACGTCGGCCGCTTCTTCCACGGAACCGTGTTCATCGACGACGAACACTTTGACCTTGACAACCACATGAAAGCCTACACCCTTCCCGGCAAAGCGGGCAAAAGCGAGCTCGAGGCCTTTGCTTCCGAATTCATCGCCCGCAAATGGGACTACTCTCGTCCGCTGTGGGAGCTGGCAGTGCTCGAAAACTTTGTCGACGAAGAGACCGGTGCCAGAGGTGCCTCGGTCATTCGTGGTCATCATACCTTGGCTGATGGTCAGGGTTTCATCATGAGCCAGCTTTATATCACTTCGTTGGGACCGAAGCTGGAGAGCATGATGGCAGATGGAGCGCAGCTGCTCAGCGACGCTAAGCAAGGCAAAGCTTTGCCCTCGAGGATGAACAAGAAGCTGGCTGGGTTGGATCGCTTCCATGGCTCGATTGCGTTGCAGTTGGTCATGATGGCGCTGTATTGGACGAGTTGGTTTGTGACCTTGATGACTGATCTCGCTGGATGTTTTACGCTGGCCATCTCTACGAGCTTCTTCTTTGTGACCACGTTTTGGCGTCAGCGCTATGTCACGGCGAGCTATCCCGGACCTCGAAAGGACGAGAAGGAATTCAGCGTTTCCAAGTCCTTCTCGCTGTCGGATGTCAAGATGGTCTCAAAGGCGTTTTCGGGTGTCCAGCCTGGGACGTTGTTGGATAAGGTGCAGGGAGGCAAGCGATACTCGAGGCCTTTGATTGGGACGCATTTGACTGTCAACGATATCATCTGCACCGTGATTGCCGATGTGATCAACGACGAGTTGGACAAGCAAGCTCAGCAGCCTGGTTTCATGAACCAGATTCGCGCTTGGTCGCACAAGATCCTGCCTTCGCCCATCGGCATTATGATCCCCATCTCCATCCGCGAACCTGGTGATTGGTCGCTGCGCAACTTGTCGACAGGTGGCATCGCTTACTTGCCCACTACCAAGGGCATGCCGACCGACGTGAACGTGTTGCACCGTCGTCTGCACACCACTCACTCGCGTCTCAACATCCTCAAGAACTCCCTGCTGCCCAAGATCTTCTTCCACATCATCCAGATCACAGGTCAGATTCCCGCCATCTACCCCATCCCCTTCGGACTCCTCCCTAGACATCCTCTCAACCTCCTCCGCTACCCTACCGCGTGGGTCGTTGAGCGCATCTTTACCTCCTTTACCGCCGTGGTGACCAATGTACCGTGCCCGTCCAAGCAGCGTATCACGCTTGCCGGTCAGGAAGTGGTTCGATGGACCGCTTTGCCGCCTCAAGCAGGCAAGGGTACTCTGGGTATCGGAATCTGCTCGTACGGTGGCGACTTCAGCATCAGCATCTCTGCGGACAAGGTCGAGGGCAGTGAAGGCGTGGCTGCTCGCTTGACAGGAAAGTTCGAGCAGAGGTGGCAAGAGTATGTGGATGTGAGTCGCAGATTGATCGAGAAGACGGGATCAGGAGAGAGGGAGAAGAACAAGCACAAGAGGTCAAGCAGTCGTGCGTCGACTGCGAGTTCAGGGAGTGAGAAGAAGAGGAGAAGGTCGTCCGCTAGCGCCTCGTCGTCATCGGCCGCTTCATCTTCAGACGCCACCGGCTCGAGTGATACTGCCGTCGCCGAAAAGCAAGAGTAGAGCATAGAGCACTAGATTGATTCGAATAGAGTTTGGTATACATGTGTGTTCAAGCTTGGAATGATGCGGCTGCGAGAATGAGTCGTGCGATGGTCTCTGTGATGGGCTTGTAGGCTGTCCATGCGTTTGTCGCGCGATCGGTAGAGGTAGCGCGATGGGTTCGTGCCAAGACGTCGCTCGACAATGATCGGAACATCGGGAACCCGCTCGGAGTTGTAGATGTAATGGCTTCGTCTACGCCTCCTATTGTGAGTGCGGTTAGGTCGACACTCTGCAGTTCGCGCTGCTTCTCTGCGGATTCTGACGCCAAAGTGGTGGGGGTATATGTTATCGATGCTTCGATGAGAGCTTTCATCAACCTCGCTATTTGGATTTCGAGTGTGAAGCCTTCTGTCGTAAAAGAGACGATGCGAACTTTGATCTGTTTCAACTGCATTGTTGGTGGGAAGAGACCTTTCTCGACGGTAATTTTGAGGTAGGTGTGTAGCGCGGCGAGGTAAGCTTGCACTGCTTTGCCTGTCGTTGGTGGCGGAAGATCCTGCTGTGATGGTGCGAGGACCGTGTTCGATGGATTTTGTGAGGGCAGGAAAGCCGAAACCTCTACTTCCTCCTCCTTTGCCTCTTTGCTCTGATCCGCCGGCGGAAGAGGATTCTTGGCGCTTGCTGCGGATATCGCTGGAGGAACGGGCGGACCCCAGCTATTCACCTCCAACACCTTTTCCTGCTCGACAAACAGCCTCCTCTTCTTCCGCACCCTCAACAGCCTCGCCTTCTCATCTCCTCCTTGCATCAGCCTTTCCGCTAGCTGCAGAGCGCTACCCACTGAAGCACCATCCTGCACTCTTCCCGCCAGCTCGGCTGCGACGCGAAAGGCGTGATCTACATTCGCACGATACCGCTGCATGCTTTCACCCGGTACGGTCTCTTGAAGCGGTAAAAGCGGAGTCAGCAGTGTGGGTAGTAAGTGGGTCAATCCGCCAGGTCGGTATTCGAGAAGTGGGATGAGTTGCTGAATTTGCGAAAGCGCAATCATGAGTTCGGTGCTGTTAGGCGGAGTGACTGCAGATGAGGATCCGCTGCTACCGCCGCCACTGGTGCCATTCGCTGCACCGTTCAGTGAGGCGTCCATCTCGAAGCAGGAGTAGATAAATGGAAGGCGGGAAGGAAGGATGATGGTGGGGAAGTGTTGAGAACGATGAATCAGTGAATTGGCGTCAAGTGTGGAGAGAAACGCATTTCCCGCATTCCGGAATTCCTCCCGAAACAGCATTATTGGACAGCTCGTCGAGCATCAGAGTAGAGTAGACGTCGCAGAGTAAAAAGGTATGGCATCGAGTCTCAGCGCAAACAAGCAAGCTCCCAGCCAGAATGATCGTCGAACACGGTAACAAAGATTCAATTTGAGTGACGGAAAGGTGAGGACTATCTACATCGAAGAAAGTTTGATGGGGTTCTCGCCCTCGTATTCGAACAGACGCCAGTAACGGTCGACCAGCCTATCAGCCGCCTCGTTGAATGCCTTCTCGCGGTCCTCTTGCGTTCCATAGTCGGGGTTCTCGAATACTGCAGCTTCTCTCACATATTCAGCAAAGATCCTTCTGGACTCCGCCGATTTAGCATCCGAAGTGTTGGTCGCAGGGTCACGTCGGTCTGGCTCAGGGCTGCTAATTGACTCCCTGCGACGATTTCGATCAGGGTCAGCTTTGACATCGGGGACCAACTGAGGAGTCGAAGGGCCAACGGGGGAGTAATCTCCGTCCCAGAAAGCCGGTCGGCAGTAGGTGTGTCGTACATGAGCAGGAAGCTTCATGTACTCGGAAGCGGGAACCTTGTCGTGCTTCTCGTTGCCGAAAACGTCAAGCTGTCCATACGCCATTGCCGTTGCTTCGAGAGCGTCATGATGAACTCTGTAAGTGGAGTACTGCTTGATGCGTGTCGGGTTGAGGAATTCCTTGTGGCTGCAAATCGGGTCCGACCTCTTCTTGTTGACGCAAGGCATGCACTTGGTGTGATACGTTGAGGGATCGGCTTGGATGCACTCCTCCCTGCGATCCTCGCAATTGTTGCATTCCTTCAAGTGCATGTCGCAAACCTCCTGGCGACGATTCTTCGATAACTGCCTCCTCTTCGCCTTCCTTCCGCCCTCGTTGGTAAGAAGCGAAGGCTGCGTGGTGGCAGCGACAGCGGTGTTGACGGTGTCGATGGTGGCTTGACCGTAAAAGATTTGGAGAGGCTGCGAAGGCTGCGGGGTGGTAGGAACAGCGGGAAGAACGGAGCAGAGAGCCTGTAGAGCCTGCGCGGTGATGGGAGCAGCGCTTGTAACGCCGTAAAAGTACTGGAGAGGCTGCGAGGCGGTAGGGGCATCGTCGGCAGCAGAGGGGAGAGGCTGTTGAGGGTACGAGGAGGAACCGGAAGCTGACGTCGAGTCAGCGGAAGGGACCACCATGATGGAAGAGGGTCCGAGAAGGATGCGGATGATGGAAGTTAGGACGAAGGTGACAAAGGAGGTGCGGAACCAAAACAAGGCTCAGCAGCGGAACAAGGCTTGAGATCTACGACGCGACGCAAGAGAATCGACTGCGCCTGCGTGCCACTTGCGTAGACGATCTAGAAGAACAAAGTTAAGCCAATGTCGTCGATCAGACTGACGGCCTTCCATAACTGTTCAAAGTCGTGCAGCAAAGTGGGTTTCAACGGTGAGGCGAAAACATGAATCGGCGGAAACTTCATTTGTATGCGTCGACTCGTCGTCTTCTTTCACGACGCATCGATTTCGACTTGAACAGATTCTGTAGCGTTGCGGCATCTAGAATACAAACCAAGCGAGACTTTTACGATTGACAGAGCATTGAGAACGAAACCTTGTCGCCTCTTACGCAGAATTGCCGTTCTTAGCCCAGACCTGCTCAGCGTAAAGCGGGTAGATGTCCTGCGTAGTGTACTGGTTGTACGCAGCCACGTCAGTCAGCGAATAGTTCTTCTCCGTCTGAACACCGTTCAAGATCCTTACGACGTTCTTTGCGATGAAGTCGAGGAAGATGACGTCGATCTTATCGGTATCGCTGACGTTCTGAGCCGTCACTGGGCTCTGGACGTAATCAGGAACCGAAGCGTACGGGATCGCAGTGTGAACGGTGTCGTCTCCTTCGCCAGGGCATTGGTCTTTGGTAACGTAGCCGAGGGTTCGGTTGGCTTGAGCTTCGGCTGCTCGTGCGTCCAACTTGGCCAGATCGCGGGCGGCTGCGTTGTGGCTGGTAGCAAAGACGTGCTGATCCTTCATCCAACGGTTGTAGATGTGAGAGACGTGGCCCTTGGCGTAGAGTTCCTGTTCGTCGACGTCGTCGAGGCTGCGACGACGGCTGGTAGCTTGCGCGACCTTGTCACCGTTGAGCTTGTGAATGACTTGACTGGCGTACTTGTACGGCACATCCTTGATGTACTGGAAAGCGTCGGTGAAGGGGGAGACGATGTACTGGTCGTTCTTGGTGAAAGGTCCAGCGTAAAGGTCGAATCGCTGCGAGCCGGTGTTAGCGATGACAATGTTGGGCACACCTTTGCGATCCGGGTTGGAAGTGGAGATGACGGTGGGCAGCACTTTTTGAGTCATAAAGTTGATCAGCGAAGAAGAGTCGTTGATCGGCACACGCTGGAGGTAGTAGTCTTGAGGAGCAACGCCGTAGACGTGAGACAGGTTCCATGCAGTAGCAACTTCGTTCATCTGCTTGGTGATCTTTTTACCCTTGGCAGTGTCGAACTTCTCGGGCTTGGCAGCAAGACCTGCGTGGAAGGCGTAGTTGCGGCGGTTGGCGTCGATGTACGAGCGGCTGAAAGTGGGACCGTTCGAAGTAAAGTTCATCGAAAGCCAACCGATGGTCTCGAGGTATCGACCAGATTCGAGAGCCATCGAGTACTTGTCGTACTGGGTGCAGTCGCGGATGTGCGAGTGGCCACCCAACACCATAACGGGCGTAGTGGGATGGACTTTGCGAATGGCATTGATCACGACAGGGAACTGGTCGTTGCGAACGGGCATGTGACCAGCGATCAAGAAAACGTCGGGCTGCTCCTTGATCGCTTCGTTGAACCAAGGTTCGAGAACCATCTTGGCAGGATCCTGGACGGTGATACCGTTGTCTGCGCCGGTGAAGTTGAAAAGCACGCCGAGAGAGGTGACTTTGCGGCCGTGGTCGGTTTTGAACTTGACGAAGCGCTCGCCGTAAGTGTAGGTGACGTTGTCGCCGCCGCGAGGACCAGCATGGCTGATGTTGACGTTGGAGCCGAGGTAGCGACCGTGAGCGGTAGGAACGAACTCGGTCAAGGTGTTCCATGCGACGTCGTACTTGTAAAGCTCGTGGTTGCCGACGGTCAAGAGATCGTACTGAATCTTGGCGTGGAACTGGTTCGAGACCTGGCCGTCGACCTGGCCGGCAGGGTAGCCGTCGCTCAAACCAGCACCGTCGTGCAGATCTCCCGAGTCGACGAGAAGCAGATCGATGCCCTTCTTTTTGGCCAGCTTTCGCATGTGCGTAACGAAGGAGGCAAAGTCGCCCCAATCTCCGGAGTAGTTGGGCTCTGGATAGCTGGATTTCATGTGGCTTGGGTTCGCGAGTTTCTTTGACCCCCTCACTTCTGAGGGATCCACTCGCTCATCGCAAGCAGCCCGAAGGTTGCTCGCTTTCGCGAGAGGCGAGTCGCTAGTGTGGTAACTGAGGGGACCACCAGAAAGGTGACCCCACAGGCCACGACGCTTCTCGCCCTAGAACGAAACCAAGTGCCACAACAAGTCCTCCCGTATCGGAGGCGGAGAGAACGGCTTGTGCGGCTGCTCTCTGCGTCTGTGGTGAGTGTACGCGGCTACGCTTCCGCTACTGATCGTATCCGTGTTCGTCCGTAGGGTCTATCATCGCCTCCGCCCAGCACATGTGGACCGTTTCTCCTCCCGGTGTCTCCATGTCCTCTTCCATCGATTCTAGCGTGCGTATTATCTCCCACCGGTCGGCTAGCGGGATGTCGCTGTCTGTGTCGTCATCTTCTCACGGCGGTAGTCCTTCCGAGTCAGCTTGATCTGTCGAAGTCTGTGGGGATGTGAGAAAGTCGGAGATCCTGGTTTGTTGAAAGTCAGACTCCCTGTAGCGTCCTGTCGACGGGTCTGGCTGATCGTTGTCTATCTGTCTAGTACTTCCCGCGGCCTCCGTTGCACTTTCAGTTCCATTGTTGAGGTCCGTCTGCGTTGAGTTCGCTTGGTTAGGATTTCTGCCCTGGGTGGCCACCCTTTCTGGGTAGAGAAGGCGTGTGTTGTCGAGAAAGCCTCGTTCTAGCAGGGTCTTCGTTAGTAGGTCGTTCGCTTCAGTCAATAGTGTACGGAGAGAGTCCAGATAGGATTGTCTGCGTGAGCTGCTCGGCCTCGTGCCTTCGTTGGTCTCCTCCGGTTCAGGGTATTCGGCCCCCTGCAGAATTGCCACCAGTTGTTGAGCAGGATTTAGTCCTGAGAGCCTCACCTGGCGTAGCACTAGGGATCGGGGGCGCGCTAGGAGTCGACAGTGTAAGAGGAGGTGCTCGCGTGTTTGGGTGTCCGGACCACAGAGGCAGGTTGTTTCCCTTCTTCTGTGGTCACCAAACGCTCTGCTGTTCGTGCGGAATAGCAGCAGTAAGCGCCTAAACTTGGTCGGGAGGCCATGATACGTGATTGCGTTGTCCGGCGAGTATCGTGGCCGGATGGTCTTCAGACTGTTGCTGCCATGTTCCTCAAAGAAGCGTCGGTGAAGGCTGTCCAGCCGTGCTTGGATTAGGCGTTCCGCCAGCGTGTACGACGTATAAGTTGCCGCTGTTGTGGAGCTGCCGTGGATGCCCGGTACTCGCGCTACCTCTTTCGCTAGTTTGTCCGCCATGTCATTTCCCTCTATGTTCGAATGTGAGGGTATCCACCAGAGATTGATGTCGGCTCCCATCGACTCTTTGATTTCAGCCGCCGCGCGGACTGCTCTGGTTCTGAGTTCTTGACCTGTGCTGCGGTCCTTCTTCCATGGGCATTGGAGTCGATGCAGAGCATGTTGTGAATCGCTGAAGAGGTCGATCCGCTTCCATTTGATATTGGCCTCTGCTGACTTCCGCGCGCATTGTTCCAGTGCGAGGACGATCGCGAATAGTTCTGCTTCGAAGATAGTCCACTTCTTGGCGTCTAGTTTCGAGGCCGGGCTCCACTCGGTGGCAGGGTGGTTCGACTTCATGTAGGCTGCCGCTGCTAGTCTCGGTTCCGAGCGTACTTCTGGTGCTGCTCCGTCGGTGTGAATGATCAGGTGGTAGCGCATTTTCGCTCTACCTTTGGTGTAGTAGTCGTGGGAGCGTAGGGCGGCTTCCCTTTCATGGATCTTGACCGCGTATGGGGGGGTTGAGTGCGGATCGAATGTAGGTGCTTTGAACGTTTCCAAGTCTGGGAATTGTAGCGCTCTCGCTAGTACCCGTAGCGGGCTTACCGCGAAGGAGCTTCTCCCGTCTGCGATGCAGTTCGCGTTATCTGGGTTAAGCAGGAGGCCGTCCCCGTGCTTCTTGATGTCTGCCTCCAATGCTAGCTGCTGCCTCTCTGTCTCCGACTTAGCGGCAGCTAACTCTCTTCTGCTGAGGCTGCTGGTTGATCTAACCTCCGAACCTAGCTCTCTGAGCAGAGAGTGGGTCTGAGTGCGTTGATTGGCCATGCTGGCGAGTCCGAACGTCATGGCTTGGCTTTGCCATCTGATCTGCCAGGGTATCAAGCCAAATTCGTGCGCAATGGATATGTGGCTCGGCATGGAGGTCACCGTGTTGATCCCTATGAGCATGAGAAAGGCCAGCTTTTCTGCGCGGTTGATCAGATGGGTCTCCCGTCTTGTCACTAGCGCATGGAGTGGGGAGCCATAGTCTAGCATTGGTTGGATGACGGATTTGATCAGTTTCAGCCTTATCTCTGCGTTCGCGTCAAACGCTGATGAGCCAGTGAGTACGTATATCATTTGGACGTATCGGATCACTTTCTCGCATTTGTTGGCGACGTGTACGGCGAGCGAGAGACCGTTTGAAACGGTGTACCCTAGGAATTTGAAAGTAGGGACAGTGTGAAGTTCTTGCCCCGACAGGTTGATGGCGCAGTCGGTGAATAGGTCGTCCCGGTCCGCTCTGTCCTCACGGCCTCTCCTTGTGAGGAAGAAAGCCGGTTTAGACAGTTCTAGCTTTCGTTCGTTCGCCCATCCTAGTACTGAGTCCAGCCACTGCTGTAATCTCGCTGTCGTCTCCTTGGCGGTCGGTGTGGTGCTTACTGCGAAGAGGTCGTCGACGTATCCTCCCTGGCTGAGAAGGTTTAGGTGTCTTCCTCGTGTTTGGAAGAAGGATTCCGCGTAGATAGACCAAAGTATCGGCGATAGGGGGGAGCCTTGCGGGACTCCCCTAGACCCTAGGTACCGAAGCGGTGTGGTTGCTCCCTCGAACTTAACGGAGAAGCTGCGATCAGATAGCCAGCTAGTTACCCAGGCGCTTAGGTGGCCCAGGTCATATTTGTCGAGTTCGTCGGTGAGTCGCGAGTGTTCGATGTTGTTGAACGCGCTGCTCACGTCCACGCTTATGAAGCCGGCTACTTCCCCTTTGTGTACCGCTTCTCTGCCATGGTGGAGTACTTCGCCTACTGCGTGCATGGTGGAGACGCCCGCGATGTTTCCATATTGGTGGGTCAGGTGGTTCCCTTTTTGGATGATTGCTTGGATGCGATGTGCCACAATCTGATCAACTATTTTGCCCGCTACGCTGAGTAGTGAGATTGGCCGGTACGACGTTGGTTGGGACATATCCCTGTCCCCTAGTTTCGGGATGATTGAGACTGACGCTGTTTTCCATTGTGCAGGAAAAAGACCCGAGGTGATTGTATTGTTGATAAGGGTGCTGAAGCGTTTCCTGAAGGCCGTCGAGTGTTTAAAGGCGTTTTTGAGAAGTGCTGGGTTCAGACCATCCGGTCCAGCCGCCTTGTTGGCCTTGGTGGTCGTAATGGCGTCTTCGATTTCCGCGTCGCTGGCTTCAGGTTGCAGTGTTGTTCGGGCGTGACGGTTTTCACCTGGTTCGGCTGCGGCCTCTCCCTCGTTTCTGCCACTTGTCGACGACTCCCTTGTGGTTGGATGTTGCGAGGTGAGGGTCTGTGTTGCTTGCGGGAATAGTGTAGTCGCTATAAGTGTGGCTTTGTCGCTCGTGTTGATGACATCTTCGCCCTCCGAGGTCTTGAGGGGTGGACTCAGAATCGTGGTGCGTGTGCTGGCTTTCGTCCAGATTTTGAACATTTTCCAGTCTTGAGCGGTTGTGAGGTTGTTGATGGCTCCTCCGATTGTATCATGTTTGGCGCTCCGGACTGCTTTCTTCAGGTCGTTTTCCGCCGCCTTGATTTGTGGTTGCTGTCGGAGGTGAGCGTTGATCTCCTGCGGCGTTGGTGGCGGAAGCGCTCGAGCTCTGTGTTCCGATCGCAGTTGCGTGGTGAGTTGTTTCGAGGCTTGTACCCTTGCTCTGAGTGCAGCTCTGCATTTGTCGTTCCACCAAGGATTCGGTTTCATTGCCCTCTTCCGTCTAGTGCCTCCTTTTTTGTGCTGTGTCGGTTGTCCCGCTCTTACCGCTGACTGTATAGCAGATAGCAGCGTTGTCCATTCTTTCGTCATGTCCTCTTCTGCCCGTTGCATGCGCAGTGCGTGATCTAGGGTTTTCGCGAAGTTGTCCCAATCTATGTCCTTCGGAATAGAGTGGTGCATTCGTTCCTCGTCAATTGGCCCTAGCTCGAAGGTAATTAAGAGTGGTACCACCCGTGAATGTCCGTGGTGGCGATAACGGCCATATCTCCCCAGGTGAGGTCACGAAGCAAAGAATCGCCACCGCTGGGCTGAATGGAATGATCCAGCTTGCGAGGAGCGAGACCTTGAGCATGGTCGATGCCGGGGCAGGCAGAAACCGCGCCAGCAAGGGCGACGACCGTCGAGAGAAGGCTGTTGAGCAACATCGTGTGCGCTCTGCCTTGCTGCAGTAAGGCTGAGGATGAGGAAGGGGCGTTTTGAGGAAAGATGTCGTGTGCGGATCCTGACAAGTCTTATTTATATCTTCTCAAACTCCGCATCCAGAACTTTTGCTTCATCTGCAAAGTGGGCAAGCGACGGGAACTTCTGCCGCTCGTTGCAAAGTGGGGGGCAATCAAGAAGAAGCCAGCGACAAAAGGAAGACGATGATCCGAACACTCTCAAAAGAGTTCGACGAACGACGCTAAGCGAGACCCGAGCGAGAGCCGACATGCATAAAACGTGTTATCTTGAGCAACAAAAGAGACGGTAATGCATAATCTGGCTCAAAACGAATGTTGCTCAGAGTGATAACGGGTGCTCGGAGACAAGCTCATCGCTAAACGAGTCGTTCCTAGCAGAGCCTTTGTTCACAGCATCAAGAATGAACGTCCGATGCTCTCAAGAAGACCAAGCAGACAATCAGTTTGGTGGCAAAGAAGCTGGAAACGGCGGCACAGCGGGGTGTGGACCCTGGTTGCCGGCGGGTCGAAAACGTGCACACTTCTCGGTGACAGCACGAACGGTAAAAACGTTTTTGCGAGAGAGAGAGAGAGAGGAACACTTCGCTAGACGAGCGTGCGACCGTATCACGTTCCAGAGAGGCGGCTCGGAGATCACCGTGCAAAGGTTCGAGTGCCGAGATGAACAAGGCCAGGCATGGCAGCAATCACGACCCACTTTGCCACCTGGACTTCGCAGATGAAGGTGGGGTTTCAGGTACAGCACAACCTGCTGGCACATCTCGAGGACTGGTTCAGGCAAACAAAGACGTCGTCGCACATCATTCACCCTCACATCACTCACACACTTGCGACCACGCTGTTAGCACGATAGCCGTCCACAGCTTATCTCTGTTGTTGTAGAGAGCGCTACATAATTGTGTGACAGTCCCTTGACAACATCTGCGGCCATAGAACCTTGAAAGCACCGCATCCCGTCCGATCTGCGAAGTTAAGCAAG
>MJEU01000171.1:0-16361 GCA_001748505.1 Sporisorium iseilematis-ciliati | reverse complement strand
CTTGCTTAACTTCGCAGATCGGACGGGATGCGGTGCTTTCAAGGTTCTATGGCCGCAGATGTCAACACACCGCCTTGAGCTGTACATAGACACATCCCAGTAGCCTAGTTCATGCTCGAACAGGTGGCCCACCGCAAAGCTCACTCACTGAATTGGACTTCGCCCTTCACACACACACACTCTTCCACTCTTTCAAGATACAGCATTGTTTCCGATTCACTACAGCACACCACCCACCCTCAGTGGCAGCCGGACCATTACACATTACCCATCACTTACTGGATAACACACTTCTCCTCGCGCAACCCCAACGCTTCCAAATCTTCCTGCCTCCGATCCTTCTCATTCTCCTTGTTCTTCTCCTTGACCTCTCGCGGGAACCATGTTTGCAGATACTTGTCCGCCTCCTCATCCATGTTTCTCCGATCCGCCGTCTTGACTACGCCGGGGGCACGGCAGAGCGGACAGTCGTCTTTGCCCTGGCGTTGCAGTTTGACGAGGCAGCGGAGGCAGAAGAGGTGCGAACAGTCGAGTCGCACGGGACGCCAGGCGACGGAGGTGCAGATGGCGCAGCTGTAGTCGTCGACCGCTGGCAGGATGGGGAGGAGGGTGGTGGTGACGAGCGAGAGGAGGATGTGAGGTAGAGACTCGGAGAGGATCCCGGTGGTGGCGGAGGGCAGTAAGGCTGCGAGAGATGGATGTGTGGTAGAAGAGACGAGCGCAGTCGAAGCGCCGTTGGACACGTCGGCAGCTGTCGACGGCTGGAAGGCCGACGCTGGAATATTGATGACCCCACCCGACCCCACCGGATGAATCCCCATCGCACGCCTCGCCGCCTCCTGTTGCGCCATAAACGCACGCAGGTCGTTACTAGCAGTCAGCGCCGTACGCTTATCGTGCTTCTTAAGAATCTTCCTCGCCGCCTCCACATTGACCCGCTGAAACTTCTTGACATCGAGCAAAGCAAAGTTGAGACGCAAAAAGTCCTCGATCGCCGCTGCACTGGCTTGGTTGTTCAAACCCTGACTACTGGGCCCCGATCCGAGCTTGAGCTTAACCAGCCGACCCTTTTTGCTCGACGTCGGTGCGGGCGAATTGGGATCGTGGATCCAGCCGCGCTTGGCAAGTTCCACCGCAAACCGCTTGAGTCGAGCCTCGCTTTCGTCGATGCTTAGCTCACCTCGGTCCTTTTCGCGTTGACTTTCAAACACCTGCATATCGACCCAAAGACCGAAGATCTCCCTCCACACGTACAGATCGTTCTTGGACGCAAAGGGACTCGAAGCGCGCGCGATAGCCGAGCACAGCGATTCCGTCTCGAGCACAAAGTTGTCGCGTTGGTGCGACTGAATGTTGGACAGGTTCTGCAGCGCATGCGTCAGCGTGTCCAAGAACTGCGTATCCGCGGTAAGCGGGATCACGACTTCGCGGGAACGGGTGCCGCGCTTCCTACGGATTTCGCTCTGACGCTCGGCCTTTTGCTCTCGTGTCTCACCCTCCGGACCGTCCTCTGGAATGGTCGAGAAGCGTCTTGTGGGTGTGACGGGAAGCTCGATGATCTGCTCTTCGAGGCTCTTGCGGCTGCTGTCATCCGAAAGGCTGGCAGCATCGGCCTTTTCAGCATCATCGTCGTCGTCGTCTCCCTCGTCATCGGACGGCAAAGGTGATTCGATGTACAGTCGGATACGAGGCACAGGGTGGTCTGGCGTTCCACCGAGCTCGTACTCGGCACGTGCACGGCGACCAAACTTGCCTTCCACCCAGCGATGTCGTGCTGGACTCGCACTCTTCTCTGTCCTTGCGGAGTTGGGCGGCGAGAGCATCGACCTACCATTCTTTGCAGGATTCGAGCTCGGATCCCAGTCGAGTTTGGCCTCTTCCCTCCACTTGCTGGCGCTCCAATCATGACGTCCGGGGCTAGGTTCATGCCCACGGCTTAATCCTGGTGCGGCATTGCCGTCGGAGGGTCTCTTGCTCAGACCCATGGCCGCCAGATCCTTTCGACCGAGCCCTGCCCATTTGTTGGAATCGGTTGGCGAGTTGACGCTAAACGAGGCCCGGCCGCGACCTTCCGACTGCAAATGCAAGGCATCCAATGAAGAGCTGGCCTCTTCCACGCTGTGACTGTGGCGACGCTGCTGGGTTGATGTAGGTGGTTGGAGGTGGTTGGAGCTTGATGGCGGTGATTGAGCTCGGTTTGTTGTGGATGTGCTTGATGCGGCTTCGGCAACCTTGTCTGCGTTTGCGTCCTTCCCATCGGTCACAGCGACGTCCTTGCCTGGCGACGAGGCTCTACGGATCATCTCGACGGAAAAGTCACTGACCCATTTGCCGGCTGGGGTGAGCTTGCTGTGAGTGCCGTCCTCGTCCTCCTGCTCTGAGCTGTTGCCCGAGTCGTCTGCCAGCGCAGAATCAGCGCTGTCGTTGCTGCCGCCTGGTAGTGGTTTAGTCTTGTGTTTGGGCGAGTCGTGAGGGGATCCATTCGCTTCATCCTCGGGACGAATGAGAAGCTCTCGAAGAACATCAGCACCCAGACCGATGGATTCGAGCTCGGCGACGACACCGTTGATGAGCTTCTTGAGATGCTTGTACTCCAAAGCGCCGTTTCTCCATTCCTCGGGGAAGGAGGGGTCCGCCATGGTCTCCATGTAGGTCTTGCCGAACTTCATCTTGGCGGGTCCGCGCTAAGCGCTCTAAGGGAGTGGATGTCGAGGTCGATGTTTGTGTGCAATGCTGCAGCTCGATATGTCCGAAGTCGTCACGAGCAGTTATGGTGGTAGTGGAGAGAAGTGAACGCGCGCGATGACGATCGCTCCATCAGGAAGCAGGATGTCGTGAGCGAGTAGAGAGAGTCTGCTTTGGATGTCTTAGAGAAGGATCATCCGCAAGTCAAAGCGAGGGTGAAGGGTAAAAGTGGCGTCTCCTCGGCTGAGCTTGCAAAGGGCAAAGAAAAAAGGGTTGCGAAGGGGAAGAAAGGGAAGGTGCAGCTCGCTAAAATCAAACGACAGGCAGCAAGCAGCAGCAGCAGCAGCAGCAGTAGCAGCAGTAGCAGCAGTAGCAGCAGTAGCAGAGCAGCAAGCGAAGATCGAGTCAAACAATGAAGGGTCCAGTGTTGCAAGTGCTTCAGACAACCAATTTACGCCCGATTGATGCTCAGTCACCACGCTTCTTACCGCAACAGGCAAGTCACAGCCAGAAGCCGGATTGTGTGCCGTCGGAACAACAACACTGAGCGAGAGAGCGGTAGTGCAGTGTGTAAGATGACCTGCAGCCCAATTTTTCTTAAAATCTAAAAAATGAAAATTTTCTTTTTCCGCCAACACGTTCGGCACGACCGAGGACAATTGACTTGCTTGTCCGCAGACCGGCACAGCTGTTGTGACAAGAATTGATTGAGACCAAATCAGGTTTTGCCGACGCGACGACTCGAAGTGTGCACGTTGACACGACGAAAAGCTAAAATGGGCCAAGAGTTGAAGAGTCAAGCCGCGGAGGATTCGGTTGAATGCCACGTTCTTCTCTCAGCGGTACGCTAAACCAGACTCGGCAACCTTGTCACCACCAGAGCATCAATCTGAGCTTAGACTCAAACACACAGACTGCGAACTCACCGTTCTTCCTTCTGCTGTTTCAAGATAAGCTGAACCTCACTCGAGATCGCAAAACGACCTTCGGCAACGATTGAATTGAAAGCGCTAGGTCAAAAGAACATCTTGTTGAGCTTATCCTTGGCCGCACCTTTGACAGCTGCCTCGCGCGTGCTCTTCAAGAAATCGCTCGCTCCGCGTTCGAGCGAGGTCAATCCATCTTCGATCCCGCTCATCATGGCGCCACGTGCCTTGAGCAGATCGATGTTCTGATAGCCAGTTTGCCATGCCGAATTCGTCGAAGCTGCTACGGCTTTTGCTTTGCTTGCATCCCTTCGTACGGCAGGCAGGCTCGAGCCAGCTGGTTGCTCTTCCGGTGGGACGCGTTCGCGTTCAGCCTGCTGAGCAATCGCTTGAGGTGGGCGATAATCACGTGGCGGAAGCGCTTCTCCCAGTTTCGGCGGTTCCGGTCGCTTGGGCCCTGCGAGCACCGCATCCATCTGAGCACCCACAGACAGTACGCCCGTCGTCTTGGTACCAAACCACCCCGCAATGCTAGTTGCAACTCCAGCTGCTGAGCCTGCTGCGCCTGGATGAACAGGCATCGCATGGCTCAACGCTGGATTGTACAGTGTGAGATTCGGCTGTCCCGGTCGCCGCAAAGACGCAAACGTGGTCCACAGCCGCACGTCGAGACTGCTGCACACCTCGACAAAATCGCCGTGCGGGTCGAACGAGACGGATGGCCTCACGCCCTGCGACTCGCCGACCGCGCGATGATGCCGCTGGAGACGAATGATCGACCCGAGTCGCGGCAGGCTGAACAGCCGGATGCTCGTCGGGGTCACTACCGAGGCCACCTTGTCCTGCGTCCTCTCAATGATTCCGCAGCCCAACACGCGCTCTCCGATCTCAGCACGCGAGACGATCGATCCAGTTACGCCGTATCGAAGCGTCACTTGCTGATCCGTGAAGCCGAGCACAACGTCGGCAGGCGGCAAGGATGACTCGCTCATCGATCCCACCGGCCCGTACTCCTGCTCTCGCAAAGCCTGCTGCAGATCGTTGGGAAGAGCATGTCGAATGCGACCGCCCAGATCGAGAATGTGCAGGCCTCGAATGCCGCCACTCAGCTCGTCGAGCTTCTGCGTGCCGGTGCGCTCCATCAGCCACATATCCAGCGTCTTTTGCAGCGTCCACACCGTAGTCAATCCATTTGCCCGCACAACAATCAGACGTGGAGCTAGAGTTGGGTCCTCGGCAACACGACAGACGCTGAATGAGAGACGAACGATGGGACTCTTGGACTCTGCTTCCAAGATTTTGCGCAGAGCCTTGTCATCGCCGTGTTCACCCTGCTGACCGCCGAAACCGTCTTTGAGGATCAGCTCTGCGCTGCGGAAATCCAACACGGCCAGCGCTGTACCACACGCCACCGCCATGAAACCAATGTCACTCGCGGCAAACGCAGATATTTCTCCACGCATGGGATCCACCATCAAGTTGGGCTTGAATCCGTCATGCCTTGGATCTGCAAGGTGTTGGAGCAGTACAACTTCGTCATGTTCACTCACAGCCGATGGCATAGCGCCAAAATCTTGAGGCGGCGCAAAGGAAGAGCCAGGTGCTGGCTGTGTAGCCATCGTGTCTGCATGCGCCGGAAAGCCTTGGTTCATGTGTCCTGCAGGCGCGTCGTGCATGCTGAGTCTCTTAGGATCTCGACGCGGACGTGGTGGAGGAACAGCGCCCGACGGGTCAGCAAAGTGCGGTGAGGGCCCTGGAGGTACGCTGTTGCCACCATCGTCGACTCCGAGCTCCTTCATAGCCTGAGACATTTCGGCATCGAGCATGTTTGACGGAGCAGTGGTGTCGGAACGTGGCGAAGCGACAGAGATCGAAGATCTGCCAGCACTACGCGGACTCCTGACGGGCGGAATCATGAGATTCGCCTGTTCAGCTTCTTCTCTCATAATGTCCTCCTCGACCTGCTCTTGGATTGCTTCCGTCTCGCTGAGCTGCGCAAAGCCAAAGCGCCAATGGACCAGCTGTCCCGTGGATAGAGCCACGGTTGTTTCGAGAACCTCGGCAGCAAAGTGTACGTCTTGAATCCTGGCTCTGCCGCGGGCTCGATCAAATGAGGGATGGCCCATCATCAAAGGCTCATGCAGCAGACCCCTAGTGTCGATGGTGAGGTGAGGCAACGGCGAAGGGAATCCTTGTTGCAGCCAGATGCGCGGCGCGAACGATTGACTGCGCAGGTCATCCTCGTCAGCTTTGCCCATGAGCAGCAAGTGCGGACTGGCATCGTAGAAGCGCACCGTGCCGTCGAGATGCCAGGTGAGCAAGATACGGAATTTGGCGTGTCGCAGCAGGTCGGGGATGCCATCAGTGCCTTCGCCAGACAAGCACGCCGACGCTTTGCCTCCTGCTAGCTTGAGCGGCGGTTTGCTGTCGTCGTGAGAGGAGCGCAGGGCTGAGCCTGAAGCTTCCTGCTCCTGCTTCTGATTCAATCCGGTCACATCGAGAGGACCAACGAGTTTGCGGTAGGCATGAGGTGTCAAAGTCTCGAGCTTAGCGCCTAAGATAGCGCCTCCGCCGGAAAGAGTGAGTGGCAAGGGGAGATGCAACTCCTTCTGCGCATTTGGTGGGGATGGCCCTGGATGTCTCGCGTGGGCTTGGCCTGGCGGCGGGGGAGAGTGCATAGATGTAGGCGAATGCGGCTTGGGTGGGAAGGCAAAGCATGCGAGGCCGCGTGCAGCGGCAGGGGGTGGCAGAGTGGGCAGGTTCGGGTCCGCAGCAAGAAGCACAACCACAGCAGAGGGATCGTAGCTTCCAGAATAGTGTGGACTGCTTCTTGGCAGCAACAAGTAGTCTTCGACGATGCTTGAAGTGGGATACACCACTTCGGACGAAGGGACGAGCGAGTCGTGGAGGGCGACACGCAGCTTGTGGTTTGCTTCGACGGTTCCGCCACCCCACAAAGTGAGGGTGCTGGCGTACGGCGGGAGGTTGGCGCAGAACAGACCGGGTGGGTCGATGCCGGCCTTGGCACCGCCTAGAACTGTAAGCACCGTGCCTTTGACCGGCGCATTGGCTGGTTCACTCGAGGAAGCACTGCGTTGACGTTGTTGCGATTGCCAGTTGGCAGCGCTTTCACTCGCCATATCCATCCAGCCCTTGTCTGGGAATCCTGACCATGTCAATTTGAAGATGGGTTCCTTCGGTGGTTGAGGTACCTCCATGAGAGCCGGATCGGTGACTGGCTTCTCTACGTCGAGGCTGTCGAGCGTTCGGACCATGATCGCCTTGTCATCGTCACGAATGCACCAGAAAGAAACGCAGCCGTCTTCGTGGCCCATCGCGAACACTTCTCCGTCCGGTCGCCACGCGACGCAAGTGGCTGGAGGTGCACGCTCTGTCCATATCAAGTCTGGATTTCCGCCTGACCCAAGTGCACCTGGCAGCAGCCGTAGCTGGAAAGTCTTGAGAACAGCACGTTCGCGAATGTCGAGCAGAATGGTGCCACCTTCGTAGGTCAAGAGTAGTTGATTGATATCCTTAGGATGAGTCTTGACATCGATGATGAGCGGCACATGGCGACGATTAGGTGCGTCAGGAACTCCAGATTTGCGGAGAATCTCTTCTTCTTCCCACCATAGGTTGGGTACGCGGTAAGGCGACGGACACATACGTTCGAGGTCAAAAGTGTCAACGGTGCCGTCGCGAAGACCGAGGAACATGTGCGAATGTGCAGATGACACTTCGATGCAGATGACTTTGTTGCGGACGGTGTGGACGCCGACTCTTTGTGGTGTATCGGGATGAGGTGGTCCTGTGATGCTGTGACCTGTGGATGCGCTTGAGGCACGATACTGGTTGCTCGAGGAGCCATGAGCGGCTCTGATCTGTGGGTCGGGCCGCGCTAGGTCATAGATGCTGATGTTGTCCTTTTCGTCGATGCAGATCAAAAGGCCTGTGCCTGACTTGAAGGCCAAGTGGTTGACTTTGTGAGCCGGTCGGAGTGAGAAAGAGAGCTGGACTGCTGGTGATCCGAAGAGGTGGATGGTGCCGAGCGTGGTTCCGACTGCCAGGAAGCCTTGAACGGGCTCGAAAGCCATGGCGGTGACCTCGCCTGGCAAGGCAAGCCCTGCGAGAAGACCCTCATTGAAGGTGCCAGCGCTGCTCAGATGAGCGTTGGCCAGGCTCCGAGACCAGTCGTTTTGGAAGAGCGAGTCGGGTACCCTTGATCCACCAGCTTGTGCTGCCCGATCGCGGATCGACTTGATCCATGACGAGGACATCCTGAAGGACTGTCAAGCTTCTCAACGCATCGAGATAGCTAGGGAGGTGCGGAGCGGGAGGTTGTTGCCTTGAGGAGCGTGAGCGATGCCTCGGCGGGACTGCTTGTTCAGCGGCGATACACGTTCGCAGCAGGTTGAGCAGACCAATCGTTCCGTCGCCGTGGTCTGAATGTGGGTTGATGAAAGGTGAGTGATGATGGTCAGGAATGAAGCACAGTCATCGACTGAGCCTTTCCTCGAAACATGTGCCGTTCGAGAAGGCGTCGGTGTGGAGGAGTGCAGGTGCCAAGAGCTTTTTTTCAGACTCGGCGGGATCTTTCCGAAAGCTCTGTCTTCTTGGCTGAAAATTCAGATCTGTGCGCGATGACCCCAATTTTCTCCTTCTTGACTTGATACTTCTTCTCATCGCTTCGACACAACGCATCACACGGTCATCCATCTGGACGCCGCAGGAAGGTCGAGACGATCCCGCACTAGTATATTGATCGGACGATCCGGGCGAAGAGCTGACAAGCTCAGCACCATTAGGGTTCTCTTATGGCGTCAACGTCTTTGTGACCGCACGATCCGACACCTGGCCGACGGCCGACGGGCAGCATCCGCAAGCCTCTCGCATCTACGTCCTGCCGAATGACAAGGTATGCTCATTTTGACCTGCTTATCTGAACGCGAGCACACTTCAACACAACCACAATGGCCTCGAAAAAGGCAAACGACGCTGCGGCAGCAGCCGCCCTTTCGGCGCCTCCGACACTACCGAGGGTGCAGATGCCCGTCGAACATCTTCAAATCCTACTACAACGATTCGAATCTCTCCTCTCATCCATAGTCGGCCTCAAGGAAGAGATCGCCATAGTGCCCGGTCTCGACGAATGGCCGGCGCTACTTCATCGATACACCAACCTGCTCTCCCACGTCTATTCTCTCTCGTCTTCGCTTCTGTCGGCATCACCGCATTTCCTGCCATCGCAACTCGCGTCATTCAACAAGGTGCTCGAAGCTGAAGCTCAAAATGCCAATCTGTATGCCGATGCTGCCGAGTCGTCCACGCTCTTTGGAGGAATCATGGGCGGTGGCTCAGCGAATGCTACCGATGACGGTGTCAAAGCAACCGCAGATGGTTTGCCAGAGCTCAGCTTTTACGACAGCGACAGCCCACTACCACTGTTGCTAGCTCATCCCGTGCTTCCTATCCCAGACGACAATATCAACTTTTTGGGTGCTCTACTCCGCACAGCGCCCGAAGCCGAGATCATCAAAGAGGAAAGTAGCTTGATCGAAAGCTATGACGCGACCGCAAACATCGATTCACACGGCGGCGTCGATGCCCAGCTGGACCATATTCAGGAAGAGATCTCGCAGCACGATATACTGGCCCTGCGAGCACTGCGCGTCTGGTATCACCTGAGAAATGCACCGGACGAGGAGGGTAACGTTCTTAACGTTCGCGAACGTCTGCCTGTCGCGGAGGATGGAGAGGGCGATGCGGAGAAGGAGGAAGAGGCGAATGGGTCGGATGACGATAGCGAAGATGATTCTGAGGACGGAGCAGAGGCGAAGAAGGCGCAGATGGAGCAGAGGCGAAGACGAAGAGGAGAGCAGAACTGTTGGAGTGCCGATGCTGTGTCTGCGTTTTTGCGTGGCCATACAGCTAGCTTGTGAGGGGGTAACGCTCATCATTCTGAAGCAAATGTGTATCAAATCTAACTCCAACGCCAATCGTATACCCAGCACACAGCACCAACAGCTTCAGCCCGAGCCCTTGAATCAAGGTGTGACTAGAAAGAAGCCTTCCACAGGATCGCCGATCGACCCTCTACTCCCACCTTCACAGATCGGGCTTCTCAAGTCCACCAACGAATGCGGGGAGCAACATCCCCACGGTACGCCGCTGCTCAACCCAGCATGCATGAGAAAAGTCAACCGCACGGTACCGCTTCCGACGCATTCACCGCCCCTTCCGGGGAACGCTTTGGCAAGATTGTACCACGCCGTGTCACGCGCGCATCAAGCTGTTGGTACCGTAGCAGAAAAGCCGAGTTGCAGGGAGGTGCGCGGTGTTTGGTCCAAAGATTTTCGGCCTCAGCGCGCGTTCGGGCATGGGTTGCAGCGCTCTACCTGCAGGTAAGGGTTTGAGACTCAGATAGGTCTGAGTTTGGGGTGTGCAGGAGTAGTCTAGACAGTCCGTTGCTGTCTTTGCTTGTCATGTGAGTGCGGGATTCGGTTGTGGGTGGACTTCGAGCTCTGACACACTTCAGTTGAAGTTATGTTGCTCGAAAGGTGGTGGTTGCTGGTGCCTGGGAGGTTGGCAATGTCGGTGGTCTTCCCACGCTAACGATATATGGAATCACCGGTGAAGCAAATACTGTCGCCAGCATACAAGCGTAGCCAGTCCCTGAATCTAGCGAGCCTCGCTACCAGCAGCACCGATATGAAGGCTGCTTCCATGCCAAAGGGTGGTTCGCTAACATGCCATCAACACCACGTTGCTTTTGCGCCCACTCAGACCCAAAAATAATTGCTCAAGGACACACACATCCCTCGTGCATCCTCTTCTGATCAGCAGTCCCTGCTTTCCGTTGGGATCGACCCGAATGCAGTGTAAAAGCGGCTTGCAGCACCCACCACCCACCCACGCTGCTACGCTACCCGAATGGCGTTTCCGGGCTTCCACAATTCGGACTTTCTGCCGAATGTGCCCTCCCCAAAGCCACCACGAAAGTCTAGACCCTCCGCGAAAATGAATACAACCGGGATCTGCAACGATTTCTATTCTCGACAACAAAACAATTTCAAGTCGAAATGATTTTCGAATTGCATACGTGGAGCGGCAACCGAAACCCTCGCATCAAATCCAGAAGGCCGACGGGGATCGGAACGGGCTGGCCATGTGCTCGAACTTGTTTCCAGATGGATGGATTGAGCGCGTAACCCTATCAGCAGGGAAAGGAAGATCACAGCTGACAAACATGGCCCAGACCTTCGCACCTCGAGATGCTTTCCGTAGATGCAGCTTTGTTTGAGCCTGCTGCGAGACATGAATCAGCCCCTGTCACACACTTGGACCGGCCATACTTTCGGAAGCCCTCAGCGAAAGCGCAGATCATTCAACAGCGATGGATGACACAAGTGAAAAGTGGTGCTTTCCAGAAAGACTCACCAACAGAAAGTACCAAGACGACAGAGCGCGGAAGATTCGAAGGCAGGGGAAAGGCGGATTTGGTTCGCCGTCAAAGCGGCGTTCCGTTTTCTCTCTTGATTTTCTGCAGCAGGAAAAAAAATAGACCTGTCAAACAAGACCACATTTTCTCCCTGCGCCGAGGCAGTAAAGCTGTCTCCCAACTCTATCCCGTTCGGCCTTCCACTCTTCTTGCAGTTCGGCTAGCACCTGGCAGCGCGGAATCCGAGTTTGGGGTCCCATTGACACTCTCCCTTTGGCTTTGGCCCTGACATATATTCCTCTCTCTCTTTTTGACCGGCATTGTTTTGCTTTTTTTCTGAGATGCCGCCCCAAAATAACCTTGCTGCTTTGATCCAAGGGCTCTCGCTTCCACTGTTTCGGCGGCTTCGGAGCCACACTGCTCTCAGGGCGCTTTAGGGTAAGTGAGATGGCGGTCCTGCATGGAAATTTAATATGCGGTGGGTCGCTTGTCCGACTTTGTACCGATTTTGTGGTACGCAGCGGAGGCGGACCAGGAAAAGCACCTGATTTCTTGCACACCACTCCGACAATTGCAAAGAGGGCCTGGATCCCTTTTTAGGGCTCTGCCGGGCTTGTCGGCGTCTCCCCTGCTTCTTTCTTTTCGAGCTTCGACTCCGCTAGCCATCCCCACCCCCCACGACACTGTACAATGGTGTTTGAGTTGCCGCCTGCGTTTGCCTGGACCTTTTTGCACTTGCTTCTCCGACACCACACACCACCAAGAGGACCCTGGGCTTCTGTTTCAGTGTCTGACAGTCGCCTGCCCGCCCCTGGCTTTCCTGGAAAACTCTGGACCCCTACCGTTGTGCGTAGGTAGGCGATCATCGTGCCAAAGCGTGCTCGCTCCCGTTTCCAGCTTTGAATGGTACCAAACGTCGGACTGCTTCCGGGGACCCAAACCTATCGAAGCAAACACCAAACGGCGCTTGCTGGCATAACCCACTTCCAATTGCCGGTCAAATGTGTACCCTTTACCATACACGGCCAAGCAAGACAACTGGGGTACACGACACGAGCATCTCTTGGCTTCGATAGCTTTGTTTGCTTGATCTCTGCTTTCGTTTCCTTTCATCATCCCCCCAACGTCGTTGATTGTTGTACCGGTACGACTCTTTGATTGTATCCTCCATCAGATCTTGTTGCTCTACCACCACCATCAGCACCACCTACTCTCTCTTTCACGTAGACGCTCATAGACCTCGACCACCAATTATCGACACCAACCACTGTTCACCCGTCACGACTTGATCACTAACCCCGACTAGACCATCTCTCATCGACAAGTCTCTCTCTCTAGCAACACTTTTTCCTTCACCCAGCAGGCAACTCCAGCAAGGTCGCACCAAGTAGCGACCCCAAGTAGTTCCCACCATTACCGCCATCTGTCTACCGCACCAGCTTCCTAGCTGGTCGCACGGGCTTTCAAAGTCTGGACGTAAGGGCGATCCGATGGACGATGATCGATACTATGACCGCCCAGGTAGCAGTTTCCGCTTCTCGGCTCGCGGTGGAGATTTGACTTCTCAGTACAACAGCAACAGCAACAGCAACAGCAACAGCAGTAACGGTCATCACGAACGCAGCTACGCTGGTCAGCAGTATCGTGATGGCTACGCTTCTCAACACCAGCAGCATCGAAGCGTGCAGAGAGAATCCGAATGGGGTTACAGTGCCGCACCTTCGCGCTCGCCGCCTTCCATCGACGCTCCTCAACCGGGACCTTCCTCTGCTCGACGTGCATCTCAGCAGCTGACCAGCTACCGACCTCGTGCCACCGCCGTCGTCGCCGACGGCTCGGCTGCGCCTGGACTTCCGAGCCGCTCCGAATGGCTCGTGCTACCCAGCGTCAGCCACGCGCTCGGGATGTACGGCGACCAACGACGATCCGAGCCTCGCTTCTCGCTCGTCATCCGACAGCAACCTCGACGTGGTCTCGCCATCGGGAACAGCCAGATGTCGCTCCGTTCGGCACGGTCGGTGCCCATCGATCCGCCACCCGTCTGCGAGCTGTTGATCGATCGATCGGGGGACGAACAGCTGCTGTCGTTGCCGGAAGTCTTCATCCGCGCCCAGCTGGTTCGCGGAGACTCGCCGAGCGACGAGTGCCTCCCGGACGCACGCCGCATCGAACCGCTCGTCGGCGACACGCTGCAGTCGCCCTTCAACTCGCGCATCGACACGCGCGAGGACCAGTCGTTCTTCGTGTTCAAGGAGCTCGGCGTGCGCAACCGGGGGGTCTACCGTCTCCGCTTCGACCTCTTCGACCGCGTCGGCCTGCGCGTCTTCAAGATCGCTTCGGTCTACAGCGACGCGTTCGAAGTGCAGGAACGACGCAAGCACCCCGGACTGTCGGCGAGCTCCGCATTGATGGACGCGCTGGTGGATAGAGGGATGAAGTACAAGCTGAGGAAGGCGAACGACAAGCAGAACCCGAAGAAGAGGAAGAGCCCCGAGGACTTCTACTACGGCGATGCGGCGGCGGTGGCCGCGAGGAGGCAGAGTTATGGAGGAGGAGGAGAGTTCGAGTACGGTGGAGGGAGGAGGGAGTACGAGCAGCCGCTGCAGCAGAGGTCGGTGGCGCACAGGGCAGAGATGGTGGAAGACAGGCACGCGGAAATGTTGCCTCCTCTCAGTTCGGCGCAGCAGCAGAGGCAGAGGTTGAGTCCTCCGACGTTGAGAGGAGGGGAGAGGGCGGATAAGATTCCTCCGCAGCTGCCGAGCCTGGCACGACTCGGTGCAGCGGCGTCGTCGCAGACTCCACGAACGTACCAACCGCCTCAGTTGCATTTGTCGCCCTCGCATTTGCCGCCGCATCCTCAACTGCACGCCTCGTCGCGTTCGCCGTGGACACCACAGCAGCAGCAGCAGCAGCAGCAAGATGACGAGCTCCTGCACGCCAACGGTCAGTACAGCAGCAACGGCGCCGGACGCACGCTCTCCCCCATGACCGCCGACCAGAGACCATCGCTCGAGTTCCGATCGTCTTCGTCCTCGGTCGCTACATCCACTTCGGCGGGCAGGGAGGCGGCGTCGACTCCGACATCGTCGACGACGGAGAACACGCCGTTTGTGTTCAACGGCTTCCAGTCTGGCGACAAGCCGTCGTCGTCATCGTCGGTGATGGGGTTGGGACTGCACTCCAAGGCGATCGACGGAGAACATCTGGGCGGTCACAGAGGCAGCATCAGCAAAGGCGTGGCGGGAGGCTCGCCCTCGTCGTCCTCTTCGTCGTCGTCGAATGGAGGTGGCAGGCCGACTTTGCCGCCAATTTCGAGCTTGTACACGCCTCAGGTGGCGACGGGAAGGAGACCGTCTGCGGTGGAAGCTGCGTACTTTGGGGGGTTGTCTCCGAGGGCCGGTCATTAGGAGGTTGTCAGTTCGAGTCAGTAGTTATTAGTGTATCTTTAGTTAGCAATCTATATCCTGAACATTGTTAAACACACGAAGGCTGTCAGACTGAGGACGTTCAAAGCATTGTTATTTCGAGATCATTTGTGAGGGAGGGAGGGGAAGATGCGGCCATTGTAGCCTTGGTTTGGGACGGAGGGGTGCTTGATGCTACATTTGCTAGTGGGAAGAGATTGTCCAACAATATGAGCCTTTCAGCCGCAGTGTCACTGATAAGCGCTGCCGTAGGTGCCTTCCCTCGATACAGACGAATCCGAGGAACCATCTCCCACCTGCTGTCCCTGCCGCATGTACGCACACAGATTCTGCCTACTCCTACCCACTTCAGCGATCTTGTTAAGCACTTGGATGGTGTCTGTCGGATCCACAGCAGGGCTTGGGGCGGCATTTGTAGCTGGGCCTGCCGTCACGTAGCTGACGATTTGTGCGTTCAGTCGGTCGAGTGCTGCAGTGAGCCCTTGATGGGTGACCTGCGCGTTGACAGCGGGGAAGGCGATAGTGCCGGTGGATGAGCTCGCGGTGCGAGCTTGTTCGTCTCGCTGCTCCTCATTAGTTGCGATAGCGCCAGGGGACGAGCTCGAAGCTAGGTCTCGTTCGTCCCGCTGATCCTTGCTGGGTCGGCACTTGAGCTTGCTGTGCTTGCAGGAATCGCATTTGCCTGTCTTGGTGTTTCGTTTGGTTCCGTCGAGTCGCACGCCGGCGCCGTACGTGCAATGGATACCCTTTTCGACGCAACTTGCGCAACCAGGCGTACGCACGATTATGCCTTCTTCGAGAGGCTCGTCGAGGAGAGGGAAGTCGTCTCGGTCGATGCGTCGGACTTGCTTGGGGACGGGGTATCGACGCACATATTGCTCGTAGGTGAGATCACTGCGATCAATGCCTGAGAGTGAGAGCCCGGTGATCGGGCAGTAGGGTATGTCGATCAACCCAGTTTCGAAATCGCTACGGGATGTGGCAGGCTCGACATCGCTCGTGGTCGGGACAGAAGTAGACGCTTGGCCATCATCTTGCGCTGCAGCAGTGGACGCGTGGCCACCATCTTGCGCTGGGACAGGCGAAGAAGCCTGTTGGCGAGGCGACAGAGGCGGCGTAGCAATCTCGATCTTTACGTCTTCCAAAGTCAAGTCCACGCTGGCGGCTGACTGGGTTGCCTGAGGTCTTTCAGCAGCCTCGCCAGTAAGGGCAGTGGACGGAGCTGCAGTGGACGGAGCTACTTGAGACGGAGCTACTTGGGACTGAGCTGCTTGGGCGGAAGTAGATGCAAGACCGGGCGCAGGTGGATGCTGAGCTGGCCTTTTGGTGCTCTTCCAGAGTCGTGGGTACGGCTGGTAGCGCAGACATCCAGGACACCGCTTGTGTTCTTTTGCGGTTCCATCCGGCTGCGAGACAAAGCAAGCTCGGACTAGCCCACGTCCACACCCATCGCACGTAACTCGGGCCATTTCTGGAAGGAAGAGCAAGGCTCAAAAAGGGTCGAAGATTTCTCTTCCCTACGAGAGCGCAAAGGCGAAGATCATGGAAGGTGAGAGGATATGGTGCGGTAAAGGGATAAGCTAAAGTATTGCCAAGACAACGACTTGTTTATATACACACTGGAAAGGAAACGAAGCAGTCAAACGCAGAAGAATGGCTGAGTCGGCAAATGTGATGAGGGAATCCACCCACTCGGTGCAATCACTGTTCGGTTGATGAAGCACCGAAGGCACTGCGCAGCGCGACCCCAAACAAGGTTCTGTGTCTGTCGCAAGCGGGTGTTGAGAGGCAGCGACGCCAGCAGAGGGAGAGAGCATAGAAGCATATGATTGCGGCAAAAGTGAGAGCGTACTCCTAGGACCCAAGGCTCCCGGACCCGCCGTGAGG
>MJEU01000170.1:0-16699 GCA_001748505.1 Sporisorium iseilematis-ciliati | reverse complement strand
CGGATTAGGGTTTCCAATTACAAACCATCGCTACTTCCAACTGAGCTATGTCCGGTGTGGGATGCCAGGCAGGTTACAGGAAGCACATATATACACCGAATGCAGATTCTCCGCCATTGGCTCGATTCTCGTCCAAACAGCTTCCCCTGTCAAGACGCCACTGCAGACGGAGCGGAAGCAGCCAACCGAAGCGTTTTCACCTGTATGAGCATCAAACTCGTGGCGGAGTCGGAGGCAGCTGATGCGTTGTGCCAGCAAGCATGTGCAGCGGGGTCAACGGAATACCGTCGCCTGTTTGGGATTCGATGCAGCCCTGGGTCGCGACTCGGGACGAATTGTGAATGTTCGAGAGCTTGACTTGGCTGTGACAGCTGCATCCCACCAACAACTGCCTGGGTTTGTTCGAGTCGAGCGAGACAAGACGAGATCAGGCGCCGAGGTTTCTCGTCCGCGTAGGCCTGTCGTGACTAGGTTAGTGTCGGGATACCAAGCACTTGTCCGATGCCTGAGGGGCTGCTTGTGCAAGACTTGACCGAGGGGTGAATTCCTGCGAAAACGCTTCTCTTGAGCTTTGCTCGCCCGCCGGCTGATGAGTGCCTCAAAAAGACTTTGCCGAGCTCTATCTCTTTTGAAAGTTACTCCGATGCTTCTGTCCGAGAGGACAACTGCTTTTTGCGAACTCGTCGGACACCCGATTGGGTGATTTGCCTTTACTGATGCTCGAAGCTGGGATCCAGAAGCCATTTGCCGCGTCGAGTTTGCTGACCTACACTGTTAGACGGCGGTGAGAACGCTCAGACGAGCGTGCAGCTCCTCACGAGGATGCCACGCGTCTTGCTTCAAGGGTCGTTGGACCCCACTCACGATCTCAAACGAAAGGACGCATCGGTCAACAGAGAATTCGAGTCTCGCGAACCTGCGGCTCGGATTGCTACCAATCCTGTAAGTGAGTTAGGCTGGTATGTGCGCGGAGAACCGAAGAAGAGGCGTCTCCCAGAGAATGGGCACGAGACAGGCTGCACGGTCGATGACTTTGGGCGTGATTGTTCTTCTCCGGACTGCAGAATTCATTCAACCGATGTGGTGGAATTCCTCGAAGGAAAATCATCTTTAAGTTAGCACAATGCCAACGGAAGCCCGTTTGGGTAAGGAGGCGCCTGGCGACGAGCAAGCACGAGACTTGCAAGCTGCGACTTGCGACTTGCAGCTTTTAGCGTTCGCAAGAGGCTTGCACTGTCTGTCGGAGCGATCGCCGCCGGTCACCATGAGCAGCAGCACCCATTTCATTACTAGTCGCCCACCAGTCACTGCAGGAGCTTTGCAAAGAGGACGCACATGTCCGAAAGCAGGAAATGGGCGTGATCGTCAGAAACCACTGTTGCTCATCGGATGGCAACAACACACACGATGGCTGTGCTGCCGATGGTGGTCGCCAAACAAGCAGCAGTTTCTAGAAGATGGCGCTCGATGGACTGTACCATAGTAGAAGCGATTTGAGGCTCGACTGTGGTGAGCTGCCTCGTAACTTGTTCTGTTCGCTGTTGCGCTTGCGTCGACTTGAGCAGATCGCACCCAATCATCGGTTGAAATTTGAGCTGATTTGCTTGCACACGCGCGCAGCATCTCTCGACTGAAGAACTGCACTGCAGACAGACACTCACAGACTAACTACAAGAGCCACGCAACACAGGCAACACGCGCACACTCGCTTGGCCGACGCACCGAATCGGGTCTCTCTTGTCTCTTTCTCCAGGCCTTTTTTTTTCTCTCACGCACACGCACAAACGCACAAACGCACAAACGCACAAACGCACGCACAGCTTTGGCTCTCTCGCCCGCTTACTCTGCCTCTGAGTCCTCAAGCTTCGCGTCGCTGTTGACGTTTTGCAATTCGACTTTGGCATCCGTTTAAGCGTGCAGATCCCATTTTGGCATCGCATCTTCGGTCGTGCTCGCCATCTCCTATCCAGCCTTGCTTGCTTGTTGTTCGTCACCATCCTCCTTCCTCCTTCGTTCGATCGCTCGCTCGCGCCTGTCCTTTCCTCCATCATCATCACCATCAACACCTCGCCACTCTTTTGTTTCTATCCCCCCCTTCTTCTTCTTCTCCTATCGGTTTGGCCGCAGCCAACGCAAAGTCAAGGGTCTCCTCTCCTCGCAGCCGATCAGCTTGCTGATCATCATCGACGAAACACGCGAGATTGCCTGAACCAAGTCGGCTTCATCCACGACGATCAAGGCCCTTCCGACTCTCGCTATCTGCTAGATCCTGGTCTTGCATCGATTCTCGCCCCAAGGTCTGCATATCTCGTCTCACCGGATCCCTTCCGAAAACCAGCCTTTGGAGTGAGTCAGCGATTCCACCGTGTAGGATCCTTCGAACCAACGCCCTTTCGACTGGCGCCTCCCTTCCACTTCGCATCGTCGCTCCTCACCGGTGATCGGTCATGACAATGTCAGAAAAGTCCAACTTTCTCTCTCCGTCCATGTCGCCATCATCTTCTTCATCAGGCGGCAACCCGCCACCGCCCTACGGCTTCCATCACCTGCCTCACTCACCTACAGGCTCGAGAACCCCTAGTCGTCCAGGCTCGCCACCGCATGGCGGCAGCGTACCCTCTCCGGGTGGTGTCCCCGGCACCTTTGTGCTCAACCTCGGCAAGTTTGGCGGCTTCTACATCATCCGCATCCCGCCCTCCGTCCAAAAGGTGCTAGGCATCCTGTTGCGCAAATGGAAGACGCTCATCTTTGTTGCCCTCTTCGGCACACTCGCCGCCTTCGGTCTCTTCGGTGCCATGTCGACAGAATGGCGTGAAATGACCTACTACCGCGTCGACCCGTATCCGCTCGTTCCAACCGCACACAAGTCCGGTTCCGCCTCATCCAGCCCCTTTCACCCACCTTCATCGCGGCCCATCACTCCACCCAAATTCGGCGCCTGTCTCGGTCCCAAGGGTGTTCCTGTCCCAAGAGCACCCGCCGAGCTTTACGACACGCCCGACACGCATCCCATCCCGCTTGTAGGAAGCTACGAGGCCGCTGGCATGGATTTCGGCAAGTGCATGACGTACCGCTCTCGCTATGAAATGTACTCGGACGAAGCGCTCAACATCACCTACCGAAAGGACATTTCCGAGCTCGAGTCGTACCTCGCCAAGGCCGAGGACTACGACGACGATCCGGATAATGTCAAGCCTCTCACATCCAAGGCCAAAGCCTCGCTTCAGGCCAACGGCACCAGCAGCACCAACACCACCTCGTCCGCCTCCAAGGACGACGCCTCCTCCAAGCGCGAAAAGATCGACCCTCTCTTTGGCCCACGCAAACCCGAGTGGATGAACGAAGGCGAATGGGAAGGCCAATTGCGAGATCGCCTGTGGCGCGCCAACGTTCTCAGCGAAGAGCTCGGCCCCACCAGCTACCCAGACTGGCGTGCTCTCATGGACAATTGCTTCCAGAAGCGTCTGCACGACCGTGGCATGGCTGGCGGCGTGGATCACTTTGACCCCCACAACCTTCCCACCACCGAAGAGCCTCACACCAGCGGCAGCCGTCCACGCGTCTTCACCACTCCCGAGACCAAACGCACCGCGGTGGTCATGCGTTCGTACGAAGGCTACGCATGGCGCGAGGACGACATTCTCAACATGCGAGCACTCATCAGCGAACTGTCGCTCAACAACCCCAACACGCCTTACGATGTTCGCATCCTCGTCGAGGTCAAGTCGCGTCATCTCGCTGTCTTTACGTCAGAATGGGACCGTCTCAACGTGCTCCGATCCAGCGTGCCTCGCGAGTTCTGGGGTCTGGTCGAGCTTTGGACCGAGGACGAGATGTGTGCGCTCTACCCTGGTCTGCCAGGAAAGTTCCTCAACAAGATGTTTGCGCAGACCTCGTACCGATCGTGTCTGATGGCATTGCAAAAGTTCTACCTCGACCACCAGGAGTACGACTTCATGTACAACTGGGAGATGGACGTACGCTACATTGGCAACTACCTCGACTTTTTCGAGGGCATCGAAGAGTACTCGCGAAACGAGCCGCTCCACTCTGGCATGGACAAGTACGACACCTGGCTGGTTCGCAACGTCACTGTATCGGAAGAGAACTGGCGCGACAACACCAGCATGACCATTGGGCGCGGAGAGGAGGCGGATCTGATCACGCTTGGCCCCATCTTTGACCCGCGAGGTTCGGGATGGTACTGGGAGTACGACGTGCAGAACTACCCACCAGGGCAGAGCACAGATCGCCGTGCCTCGATCGGCACCAATATGCGTATGAGCCGTGCTCTGCTCGAAGCCATGAACGTGGTCAATGCCGAAGCCAAGAAGTCGTTGCACTGTGAAGCATGGCCCACTACGCTGGTTCTGCACTCGCAGCTGCCCATGTCGCACGACCACTCGTTCTACCCCGAGGCTGGCTTCACGCACAACTTGCCGTTGCCGTTCAAGGGAGTGTTTGTGCCACATCCGGTCTACTTCCGCCACGTGTGGGAGCCCGAGGTGCTGCACAACCGCATCAACCGACCCGACTTCTACAAGAAGATCAACGAAAAGGTGATGCGAGACAGCTCGTTCTACTACGACGGTGCGCATAGCAGAGAGGTGTATGTGGGATGGAAGGAGAAGGAGAATGTTTGCCGTGCGCCCATGCTGTTGCATCCTATCAAGAGGGTCAACTAGCGTCGCTGTCGGAAACGTTGTCTCTGTCACACCCGCTCTCCTTCCTTCCTTCCTTGCTATCAGGCATACATCCTCGTGCTTCCACTGTCATCCTTCATACCCACACGAGGGTCATTGTGCATCCCCAAGACGAAAACCTGCCAGCGCGATTGGCATTGTCAGCATCAACACCTTTTCTATTCGAGCCTTTTGGACGGAACAAGCATCCCACTCGTTCGCATTCTTTGCAGCATTGATTCCGTTCGAAGTCGATCGCAAGATGCCTCAGCGTAGGCTCGGCAATGCACAGAATCTCATGCTTCTAGACATCTGCGACGGCCTGAACGCGACTCAGCAGCATAGCCGCTCTAGCATTTTCCACCATCATCTTCTCCAGCTTTGCGCACACACACTGTGTCGCGTTGTCCATACGTGTAAAACAAGAATCCAACCCTCTCTAATGTTTCTGTCCAGAAGCCCTTGCTCGGCCATGTAAATACACTCTTCACAGCAACAAGAACATTTCAAAATGATCCAACTACTGAATTTCGAGCTCCTCAGCGAAGGTAAGGAAGGGTTTGATTGAGGTCAAGCTCGGGCGATGAAGGGGAATTTTTCGAGAACAAAGTGTTACATTCTCCTACACTCACACCCCGACTTTTTTCGCACCGAGCGAAGGAGGTGGAGGTGGGGCACTTGAGCAGTGTGTTTTGCATCTGCAACCCTTCAATCCGCATTTGTCGCTGACGTCCTTGTGTTTGGGAAGCGAAGCCTCCGTCCAGCCGAGTTCTTGAGCAGAAAGAGGTGTTGACCATCCAAAGGGTCTCTGATCCGGTTCGTTTGGCTCTGCGACGTGGCTGCCAGTTGGCGAATCAAAGCATAGCTTGTGAACGTTGAATGCGAAAGCATTGCTTGACGAGGGCTGGGATCATCTGACAAGCTGGTCAGCATTTGGTTTGCGAGTGTTTTTCGTTTTCGCTTTCTGGACGGCATCCGCGCTCGGCTTTTTTTTGGTATGCAGGACGCACGATCCCTTTCAAGCCTTTTCCTTTTCGACTGTGTGAGTGTGTTTTGTGTTGGTTGCTCTGGATGCTGAGCCGTGCACGACACACCTCGACCCCGACACTTTGCCCTACCAACACCATCTGCCCGC
The DNA here is from genome assembly GCA_001748505.1 of Sporisorium iseilematis-ciliati. Lineage (NCBI taxonomy): Eukaryota > Fungi > Basidiomycota > Ustilaginomycetes > Ustilaginales > Ustilaginaceae > Sporisorium > Sporisorium iseilematis-ciliati. Next base: position 10,882 of record MJEU01000170.1, on the reverse strand, counting down.
CTCTGGTTTACCACGGCGCATCAGCTTTGCTCCACTCATCTCTTCTCGACTTCAGCAGATCGACTCAGCAGCGCGCTCGTTTCTGGAAGAATTGAAAACCATGCGAGGCGCATAACAAACCAAACATCGGCCAAACACTCCGCCATCGATCACTCTCGGCACCGGCTCAGCTCGTTCACAAAACAGCAGCATTTCCCACCCGCGCTGAGCCCATCACCGCTAGCAACTCGTCAGGATGGACGACGCTTCATCCCTACAGAAGTCAAAGGCGCAGTGGCTCGCTGCTCTCGATGAGGCGCTCGACAACTTCCGCAGCCTTGTCGCTGAGTCGTCCTCCAAATCCTGGAAGCCAGTCAGCCTGGTGGGCAGCACTCCAGCCACTCCCAACACCGGATCCACCTCGACTTTCCAGAATACTTCCACCTCATCATCATCATCACATGCTGCGGCCACGTCCTTAACCCCGAAAGGTGGCGCAGCACGCGGGAAAGCGCGAGAATCCTCATCCTTGCGGCATGCCGAGTCCATCGAGGACGTTGGTTCTCGCTACGACTCGAGCACCCCTTCACCGAACACATCTGGAGCACCCAAATCTTTAGCGTCGACCTCACAACCCTTCCGCCTCGGACGCTTCCGTCCCGACCACATTGCTGTGCATCGCAAGAGCTCCAAAGGTCCCGACATCTACAGAGCCGTCTCCGAGGTCGCTTACGAAGGCACCGCTGATCTCACAGCCTTCCGTTCCGTGCTGCAGACACCAGAGACTCGCGCCTCGTGGGATCGGCTCGTGCAGTCCGCAGAGCTCGTCGAGCAGCTCGACCCGATCACTCGCATCAACAAGGTCCAATATCGACTAGGATGGCCAGCAAGCCCGCGAGATGCAATCGTCATCAACAGGACGCTCGCAGACGACTCTACCCTCATTGACATTGCAACGTCGTTGCCACGCTCTCCGGACGCACCTTCCTACCTTCGTCCAGCACCACCATGCGTACGCTCTCATGTCCACCTCATGGCTTGGTGCGTGCAGGTACTTCCACCCGATGGCACAACAGCATCATCTACCACATCAACGGCCGCCACAGCATCCTCACCTCATCGATCATCCCCGCGCATCAAGGTCACCGTCTTCTGGTCATGGGATCTGAGGGGAGCATGGATGGGCATGCCAGCTGGCGGTCTCGGTATGCATCTGCCCGAGCTCATCAAGGGTCTCCTGAATCACGTCCGCGAAAGCAGCGTCAAGATCCCCTTGCTCAAGAACTATGGCAGCTGTGTCGAGCTTCTCTCCAACACCTTTGATCCAACACGGGACACTCTTGCGACCGAGTACGCCATCATCGTTGAAGACACCGTAGCGCGCCAAGCCGAGGACCGCGCAGAGAAGGACCTCGACACACTTCATCTGCTGCGCTCTCGAAGGAAGCTCGAAGCCGCAGTCGAGTTCTGCCTGCCAGCCACAGAAGGATGGGACGTCCGCGTCGAGGTCAAAGGACAAACACAAACCGCATCTGCGACCAGCACCAACCCTTCTGAGTCTACCGACTCGGCCTCTGCATGGCGTGCTACAGCAGAGCGATCTCCAGATTCGCAGCAGACCATCCTTACGATCCACCACGAGCAGCTCCGAGACGCTGAAGAGCTCGTCCGCATAAAAGTCAAGATCCAAAGGGTGGTGGCCAGCAGCGAGCTGAGGCTCAACGACGAGTCCCTCGAGGTGGTTCAGGTCGAGCCACGAACGCCTGCGTCGCTCGCGCAGCCTCTCCTCGCCGACACGGCCAGCATCTCGGGCATCAGCGTCGCCACAGCATCTACAGGTAGCGCTGCATCCGTCAATGTCGCCGCACATGCTGGCAATGCGGCCAATGCCTCGCGCACAGGAACTCCCAACCTCGGATTCGCCAACCAAATCAACTCGCAGATCCGTCGAAACTACATCTACTTCACCAGTCTTCTCCAAGAGCCTGAGGCCAAATGGAAGCCTATCAGCGACATGAAGGGCGTCACCGTCACACAGCTCGACTCGATCGATCCCACCCTCGTCGTCTATCGTGCAGAAGCCACTTTTGTCGGCGTCAGCGTGTGGGATCTCTTCTCGACGATCGGCAATCCCGGTGCCCGTGCTTATTGGGACAAGACGCTCGACGACGCCACCCTTCTCACAGATATCAACGAGCTCAGCTCGCTCTGGCACACCAAGAGCAAGCCAAGCTGGCCCGTCAGCGCGAGGGACACGGTCGTCATTCAGACTGCCTACAAGGCGCCGACGTCTGTTCACATCTTCTCCTTTTCCACTGATGATCGAGCACAGTTCCCTGCCATTCCGCAGGTGGAAGCAGGCACCATCCGAACGCAGATCGATTTGCGCGGATGGTCCATCGAGGCTCTCTCGCCCACGACTGTCCACGTTACCATGCTGGAACAATCCGATCCCAAGGGCTGGACGAGCAAGTCAGCCACGCCGGCTGCCATGGTCGGAGCCGTGGCTGGTGTCGGCGAGTGCGCCATCAAGTTTGGAGGTCCTCCCGTTCTCACGCGCATGCTGGGAGCCAAGACAAAAGTATCTCGCTACGACCATGAAAAGGCGACCTTCCGTGTCGAGTATGCCAGCGAAGCCTCTGCGGATGAAAATTTGAATGATGCACCCAATATCGAGTGCGAGATCCGCTGCGACATCGAGACGTGGGCAAGCTCGCTCGACATGGTCGTCGATCCTCCACCTATTTCGATCTCGTGTCTGCGGCGCCACAAGCTCTCGCAGGGCGGAGGTGGACTTTGGCTTACCATCGAGCATGCGGCTGCTTCGCTGGAAGACGACTCGGCGCGCATCACGATTCGTCGAGGCAGCTCGCGAGAGAAAGGAACGGTGCACGTCAATGGAGCTAGCATCAAGGTGGATGTCGATCAACTCGATGATGAGCAGGTGCAGCAGCTCAGCCGTCAGAAACGTTCCAAGCCTCAGCGCGTGCCCCTCGATCTTATCAATCCGGCCCGCAAGGCCACAGGCGATTCTGTGGCACTTGAAAAGAACGGCAGCACAGATGGAAGCGCATCGGCCACCTCAGCTGCATCCACTGAGATTGCTCAAGATCAAAAGTCGGCGGAGGCGCGCTCGTCGGGTGCGAATGGTAGCGAAAGCAGGCAAGCAAACGGAAGCAGACCGACAGCTGCATCGTCCAGCGGCGATTCCTCTCAGGGACGGGAGAACGGTAGGTCAGCATCGACGCAGTCATCGACTAGCGTGGTCTCTACGGTGCCCTTCTCAGACGATACGCCACGTCAGCCAATGACGTGTGCCCTCGACGTCCTCTTCTTGCTTCGGCGCATCCATGCCGACCGCTCGCCAGATCCTGCCGGTGCTCCTGCCGGATGGTCTCTCGTGACCGAACGCAACGGCCTCTACGTTCGCAGAAGACTCATGGAGTCGATCTCCAGCACCGTGCTTGTTCAGCGCGGTGACAAGGTGGTTGAAGGCCTATCCGCCGAAGACTTGCTCGATGTTGTCTCGAATCCCCACAGTCGGAAGCAGTGGGATGACAAGGTCGATTCCACCACTCTGCTCGAGAGCTACGGTGACGGCTCTTTCACGTCGTTCATCACCAACAAAGCGAGCTTCCCGTTCCGAGGACGCGCTTTCCATCTCGCCAGCTTGACTGCACGCGGGATGCCGCCGTCCAGCCTTGGGGCAACTAGCCCGGGCGAAGGCGTGATCTCGAGCTCAGCTTCGTCCTGGTCAGGTCCGGCGGTCTACTTTCACGCATCGGCGTCGTTCCCACAGCAGAATTCTCCGTTTGCGATGGAACGGATCAACCCAGCTGGGCTGCCGTTGGGCAAAGTGCTGATCGACGGATGGATCTTGGAGACGCTGGATCCTTACAGCTCGACGAGCTTCCAGATTCCGTCGACGAGATGTACCCACGTTGTCGCCGTCGACTATGCGGGCAGCTTGCCTGTGGCTGTCAACACCATGTGGAATGCGAACCTGCCGAGGTCGGTGTTGCTCGTGGAGGAGTATCTGAAAGCGAGGGGTAGCATTCCGTCCGTCAAAACGCCGCCGCCGTGCTTGCAGGTGCTCGGGGACGGCAGAGACGAAGATCAGGGATTGGTCTGGTCGATGAACGACCCGGATCGCAAGAATCTGTTCATCTCGACCAGTTTCGATCCGTCGACGCGGACGTACGTTGCGATGAGCATGCATCGTGCCACGCCACAAGCCGCTGCAGGGCAGACAGCAGGACTCTTGCCTGCCGCCAACATCGTGACCGGAAAGGGCCGTCCCGCGCGCAACTCGGACGCTTCGCTGACAAAAGGCGTCGCTGACAAGCTCACGCAAGCGATCAATGCTGCGCCCGGCACGCCGATGCTCGCATCAGCAGCGCCACCGGTCAACTCGAGCGGTGAGCAAGATTCGGGGTTGTCACGAGCAACGAGCATGCACTCGATCGCCAGCACGTCTGCAGCCAGCGCAGCGTCGACGGTGCGCCGCCGACCCAGCTCGATTCATACAGACTCTCGGAACGCGACAGACTTGATTCTGATGGAGGTTGAGATTGAGCTTCGACACTACCATAAGGGGTATGATGTTCAGGTGTTTTCCGAGTTTGTTGCGGCGAATGGTGGAGGGGTGGAGGGGCCTGCTACGCCGAATGGGGAGTCGAGTGGGGAGCATAAAGCAGCAGCTGGAGCGCAGGCCGGAAAGGGACCGGCAGGAGAGGCTTTATTGTCGCTCAAGATGGCATCGGAAAAATCACGGGATCTGCCGGTGCAGCTGCGGGTCTACGACTTGCCACCCAGCGCGGTGCTCGCTGCGACACTCGATCCGTCCGCTCGACCTCGGAAGCACCTCGTGCGCGTTACTGTGCCGACCACGCCGTTCCTCGAGCCCGTCGAAGATCCGCTTACTGGGAGTAAGCCGCCCGACATCCCCGCGTGGTATACATCGCTGCTCCAGCGCGGCGCTGTGCTGCGGATGGTCGTCAAGCCGCTCAAGAGCGACGCTGGCGAACCGTCTGCTGCCGCAAAGGACTCCAACGGCAGCATCTCGGCGTTCGCCACGCCGACCGGCAAAGTTGTTGTGCGCAGCGGCGATTCGCAGCTCGACATCGTTCATGTCAACCAGACGTCGGCCATGCTGCAGAAGGAGCAGATCGGGGTGGAGCCGATGACGCAGTTGAAGCGGGTGGTGGCTGTCCGGGCGAGATCGCGAAAGTCGGGCGTGGAGGAGGCGGTGACGCGAGAAGATGTGCGTCTGCCTGCGGCGCTGCGTCAGCCTGTGGCGAGTAGGACGGAGCTTTTGGAAGGTGAGCTGAAGGTGGTGAGTGATGCGAAGGGTGCCAAGGTGAGCGGTGGGATGGGTGCGGCTAGCGCGTCGAAGGTCACGTCGGGTGCTGGTTCGACCAGTGGTAGCGCTGCAGACAAGAGCAACAAGCAACCTGCATCGCTCGCGCCGTCCACCGCCGCCTCGGCCAACGGGTCGGTCTCGGGTTCAGCGCCACCGTCACGCTCCACCACCCCCTCCGCGTCGGCTCCGACCTCCACGGGGGCTCAGATAATGAGCATGTTTGGCTCCTACCCCCTATCCCGACTCGGCACGGGGTCGGCGTTGGCATCGTCCCTGACATCCGTGTCCTCGGTCACTGCTCGGGGCAGCAGCGTCGCTTCTTCGTCCTCGGCCAAGACGAATGCGGAGGCGCTGGCTGCGAGCGATCGCGCCAAGCACGGCAAGAGCGCGGACAGGAGTGCGTCCGCGAAGCCGGAGGCGGTGGAGGAGGCGGCGAGCGAGGGAGCGGATGCGCCGGGGGCGGTGGTTGCGCAGCTGGCCAAGGATGGGGCGAACGCGGTGGGTGGTTTGCTGGAGAGGGAGTTTGGGTTGATGACGGTGGTGTTGGTGGCGGTGGTGGCGTTTTTGTTGGGGAGCCTGGTGAGGTCGGTGTATAGCGAGGGCGATTTCGTGTTGGTGTCGACGAAGCAGGCTTTTACGACGGCGGATGTGGGGAAGGTGGCAGCGAAGGGTGGGAAGGGTGTCAAGGGGGTGCTGGAGGCGAAGCGGGATTTCTTGGAGTTGGTGGATAGGGTGAAGCAGGAGGGTGAAGGTGCGGTGAGGCAGGTGGAATGGAGGCAGTTGAGGAGGGTGGTGCAGGTGCCGTTGCCGGGGCGGAGAGGGTGGGATGTTGTGGTTGGTGTTGTGAGGCGGAGGTGAGGAGGAAAGAATCGACGAATGGATGGCTCACTCAGTGGATTTTGTGTTTGTGTGTGTGAGGGGGTGCAGAGTGCACCTGTGATTGCGATGAGAAGGATACGAGTTGTGTTTGAAATGCGATTAGAGCGTTGTACACCAAGGCCTAAAAGAGGAAGTTTCCTTCAGGAAGCGACCGTCCAACCCGGCTGCACGCCAGCCGCATCTTTACCTCCCAAAGTCAGCAGCCCGCTCGTCAGCGCCTGCTGGCAGATGGTCTGCAACGGTACGTCCATCTGCATCGGCTCGACTCTTGCCATTCGTGCCGCTGCGTCTGCTGTCACCGCCGCCGCGGAAAAATTGGACCCTTGTGCTGCTCCCACCGCTACCTCTGCAGAGCCGAACAGGTAGTACGCCATCCTACCGCCCAAATACGCGACACACGCGGGGATCTTCACCGCAGCAATGCCAAAAAGAGACACGAGCGCGACGGTCAAGCTCAGCACAAACACGCGCTCCCACGGCTCCATGACCGAGATACCGAAGGTGGAGATGAGGTTGTAGTAGTGTCGCCAGGCGTGATCCCAGAGGGCGAAGATGAGGCGGTGGAGTGAGGAGAGGTGGGAGCGCTTGGCAGAGGGATGGGAGGGGGTGGTGGAGGAGCCCTTCTGATGCTGGGTACGCGCGGAGGTGGGAGAGTTGTGCGCCATTGTTGCGGTGGTGGTGGTGGTGCTGCGAGGTGATGGTGAGAGAGGGTGGAAGAGGAGGCGGCGGTGGTGGTGGTAGATATACGACTGTCCTGGCAGCGAACTTGGGTGGTTGTCAAGAGGCAGAGGTTTACGCCTGCTGTAGAGACGATGGCTTTGGTCCTGACAGGTGAGGCTATAGCTTAAGCGCTGAGGACGATAGCTCGTTCTAAAGGAAATAGATCGCAGAGCGAAAGAAGCATACCAACCCTCCCCTCCGAACAGAGCACAATCAACCGGCGCTGGTTCTTATACACCGCTGGTTCCCCCTTCACCTCCCCCTCCTCCCACCTATCGTGTTCGGACTTCGCACTATCCCACTATCGCACTATCGCACTTTACCCCTCTCAAGGCATCATTTTTGACTCACAAGTAAGCTTTGTTCCAGCCTCGCTTTGCCTCTCTCCACCACCTCCCTCCCCCTTTTTTTCCTTCACCACTCTTTACCTTTTTCTAGAAGCCATGGAAACTGTACGAATCCGATCGCACACCGCAAAACCCCCAACGCTAGTGGAACCAGGCTGTGGCGATCGGAAAGCGCTTCTTCTCCGGCATGTAAAAATTAATTAAAAGCGAAAAAGGGGGGCGCAAGCTGACAGCCTTCTTTCTACCCGAAGCCGTAACCGCGCAGGCACTTGGGCACAGGCGCCGTAGGTGATGACGCGCTAAAATCCGAACCGCGCGGTGTCGGCGATTTCGGCTGGCCTACCCGACCTATCCGCTGAATTTTCACCGCTTCCCGACCGCTCTCGATCCGAGTTGAAGCCTTCGACATCTTCCCTTGAAGCAATCGAAGGCGTTCGCTGTGATCAGAGAGAACCGTCACAGCTACCAGAGCTGAAGACATACAGTAGGTAAAGATGAGACGGTTGCACGACTTGTCGAGAAAAAAAAAACAACAAAACAGAACGGGATAAAAGCAAAGTGTGTAAGATGATGTCAAAACACGCCGTTTTAGCGCATGAATCACTGTATGCATTGATCCCGGCATGAACAGATCGCGGTTGTCGGCATGCGATTCGGGTGCGTAAGCTCTCCCTCCCCTCGGCTTGGCGAGTTCGGGTTGACGTCTGTGAGACAGATTCTTGGTACAGAGCAACGGCTTGTCTGTAGAAAGTTCTTCTTCGGTTTTCGATCACGGTGTAGATTTACGCTCTTTTTGAGTTGGATAAACCACTCGCAAGCTTGATTCTGAAGCTGTAGCTGAGGTCTTTGAGGATGTAGAAAGCCAAGTGAGCTTCGATGCTTCAGGAGGGTGAAGTGTCGTTGGGCGTTTTGTTGATCGACGCTGTCGCTTCGCGCTCACCCTGTTTAGGCTCGACCCTAGCAGAGTCAGAACAATTGTGTGCGATCATCTATCCCAGGCTTTTTGAACTTCACTCAAAACCGGTCCGTACGACCACAACTTTAGTGCGCACACTCATACTCTGTCTACTGGTTGGCGAACGCAAAAATCCCAGTTTTCGCACGCCTACGATTTTTCACAGCACACCCTCCCCTAACTGTACACCTACCCAACCAGCCCTGTCACCTTGAGATTCTCGCGCAAGATCGAATCCTTGACGCTCATCAGAATCGCTCGGATCTGCACCGTGCTCGTCGCGACCGTCGTGTGCACGTACAGCCTCCTCCTCCCCGCCGCACCCGCTTCGTCCTCGGCCCTCCGCACGCAGTCCCGGAACTTGCTCCTGAACCACCGCCACACCGCCTCAAAGTCGTTATCACCCGCGTACTCCGGCCAGTACTTTGCCAGACGCACGCCGCTTCTTAGCTTCTTCTCGAGCAGATCGATCTTGTTCAGGAACAGGATCATGGATGCGCCTTGCAGGAGGGGGTTGGAGACGATGCTGTTGAACAGCGAGAAGGTGTCGGCGAGGCGGTTCGTGGAGGGCTCTTCGACGAGCGGCTGATCGAACGCCGAGAGGGGGGCGAGGAAGATGATGCTCTCGACGTCGTCGAGGAACGGCGCCCAGGCGGTGCGCTGCGAGCGCGAGCCACCGACGTCGTAGATGCGGTAGAGCAGCGAGCGGTCGACGCGGAAGACGTCCTCGGTGACGCCGAGCGTGCGCACGCGCGAGTGGAGGATGTCGTCGTCCGTCGGCGCGTAGCGGGCGCTCACGATCCGAGCGTAGTTGTCGAGGAAGTAGGACGTCGCAGAGTCGGATTGGCTGTCGAGGAACAGTCCGCGTTTGCGGAGCGCTCGGACGCGCGCGTCGTGGGACCAGAGCGAGAGCACGCTGGACTGGATGCGGCGCAGGAGAGAGAGGGTCGCGGCGTTTTCTTCCGAGGAGTCGGAGGAGGAAGAGGAGGAGGTGGAGGAGGAGGGGTGAGCGTTGCGCGACGAGGAGGTGGGGAGGGAGAGCGACCGACGGGCGTACGTAAACAGTCGTTCCTGCCACCCCGGTCTCAGCAGCAGAGGCGTCGATCTGTCCCTCACCCGCTCCTCGCCGCCGACCGGCTTAGCGGTGGAACCGGAGAGCTGGACGTCTTCACCAAACGCACCGAGTTCTGCCCTCAGCTGCCGTTCCAGCTCCACTATCGCCGGTAGGTGGGTCACCCACGGCTCCTCCTCCCCCACCACCGTCTCCGACTCCGCCACCTCCTTTCCTTCCGCATCCGAAGGCGCAGAAGGCGAAGCGACGATCCGCAACATCTCCTCCGACCGCCTCTCCTCCCGCTGCACCACATACAGCTCGACCGTCGCCAACAGCACCCTCACCCCCGCGGTCAAGTTCAGCAGCACGATCTTGACCCACCCTTTCCTCTCCCTCTCGTGCGCTGCCGGGTCGTACAGCAACCTCATCTGTTTGAGCACCGTCGTCTTGCCGGCTCCGGCTTGACCCAGGAGGACCATCTTGTAGACTAGGCCCTTTTTCGACGACCCCGCGGCGCTGCTTTCGGAAGGGAGCGAAGAGGTGGGGTTGGAAGACGAGGTGGCTGCATCGTGTTTGAGCAGCCGATCGATTTCGTCGGAACGCTGTTTGGCGAGTTTCTCGGCGTGGAGTCGGGCAGAGCGTTCGGCTGGAGTCTCGTTGGCGGGTGGGAGGAGGGCGAGGGTGAGCGGGTCGGTGGTGGAGGAGGAAGAGGGGAGGAGGCTGGATTTTCGGCGGCGGAGGTTGGACTGAGAGCTGGATGTGGTGATGGAGGGCGACATTTTCCTTGGGCTGTTGCTAGAAGACTCGTGTAACGTCGAATCAAGAGGTAGGAGCTGTGGGAAAAGACGACCAACTGTCGCAAAGCTATCTTCCTTTTGGGTGAGTGCGTAGAATGAGACCTTCTCGACTGCAACAAAGGTCGCCTCTTCATTCTCACTCTCTCTCTCTCTCTCTCTTATACCTGAACCGCCACCCAATCCAAGAAAACCCGCACCCTCTCTATCTGTTTTTGTCCCTTCCACCGTGTTTTTCTCACGCCAAATGAAACCTCAACCCAGCTGCCTTGTGACCATCCCTTCCCTTTGGTGGGCACTTATAGGTTGCACGCAAATGAACAATGGCTGCCTCCCAACCTTGATCAGAGTTTCTTCCGCGCCAAGCCGTGCGTGCCAGCCGTTAGGTTGAAAAAGTTTCGGACGTCGATCGGTCGAGAGCAAGGGTCGCCGGTAGACCCCACTCTGCAGCGAGTTTACGAAACACGACTGTCGAGTTACAGTACAGTAAGACAGAGAGTGAGATGAAGACGGACGTGCCTCCACGACGCAGGGTGGGAAGAAGTGCAACCGTTTCGTGTGTGGGAATGAAGCGGTGGATTCCGCGGTGCAAAAAAGTTCGAGTTCAAAGCTTGCAAGTGTGGGAACTGTGTAGCTTCAAGCGTTCGACGGGAGGGAACTCTTCGAAGCGGTTTTCGGTGGGGACGGTCGTCGATATGAGAGCTGGTACGCTGCCTCGTTATCGCCGCTGACGGTGACGTTTCTTTGGTGGGACCAGCGCTCGTACGACGTAGAACGCCGGGGGGGGGGGGG
>MJEU01000169.1:0-16980 GCA_001748505.1 Sporisorium iseilematis-ciliati | reverse complement strand
GCCACACTATTGATCAGCGTGGTTCACTCTACCACGTCAGCCAGTAAAACGTGCCGCCTCTGAGTTGGGGTACCCCTTGTAACCCTAACAGGTGGTGGGTGGACAACACCCTGCAATGTGTTAGGCACCAGGGGTCTTGGGACCTTGTGGGCTGGAGGCCTGGAGCTTGCGGGTGGGTTGGTGGTTTGTGGCGGTGCTGCAAACGTTGCTGTGTACACAGGCGAGGAGCGCAAACAGTCTGTAGTGTCTGGGAAGACGGTCTAGTAGTCTAGTGAGAATAGAATACAATTGACAAAAGGTTGTAAAGGAAACGGGGGCGTAGCGCGGCTTGTCTCATGGGGCCAGCTCTCTCGCGCGGCCTTCCAGCGAGCCACTACCGCAGCACGCCTACTTGTTGGTGCCGCGCTCCTAGTGGCTGGTTTGCGCAAGACCCCATGCCGTGTTAGGCCGCCAGTGCTTCCCCTGGCTCCACTGCAGACTCGCGCTGCCTTGCGCACTCGTGTAGCTACAGTGTCTTGTGTAGCTACCGTGCGTAACACAATGGTGGTGGAAGAAGGCCTGTCTTGGTAGCCATTGGCCAAGCAGAACCACTTTGTTGTTGTCTTCAGCATTGCCTTTGCATTTGATAAAAAAATTTGGCCATCAACACTGGTCATCTGGCAATCCAAAAATCATATTGGTCAGATTGGTGCCAATCTCGCATCGCCCAAAATCGGATCTCGGAGACATCGTTGCTTGCGTACAGGTAAAAAGTTGTCTTGGAATGGACCCTTTCTTCTTCCTCTCTCGTCCAAACACCATCGATCCACATCTCCGAGAGCGTTCGACCATGACGGACCCATCAACCTCCGCCACCACCGCAGCAGAACAGCTCACCGACCTCCTTCCTCCGAGCCGAGTCGCACGCAACCTCGAACTCCACCTCGCAGCTGAAGCCGGAGACCTACCACTCATCCAATCTCTCCTCTCCACCCCTGCCGACCCGGATTCCGACGACGAAGGCGGAGTAGATGTGTGGTACGAAGACCATTCATCTGCGAACTGGTCTGCGTTACACTTTGCAGCTGAGCAAGGGCATCTCGAGGCAGTCAAACTGCTGCTAAGAAATGGAGCGATATGGAACGCTGTCGATGCGAATGGGTTTACGGCTGCGCAGGTGGCGTGGAGTATGAATCACGAGTCGGTGTACAGGGCGATTTTTGAGGAGGGTGTGAGGCAGACTTTCCTGCTGAATGCGCTGCAGGGTCATGCCGAGGAGAACGAGGAGGTAGATGAAGAGCAAGCGGAGGAGGCACCGGAAGCAAAGCGAGCCAAAACCGAAGAGGGCACAGTGCAAATCGACGGTCAACATCTCACCCTCAAACCCTCGGCGGTCGACGTAGCCAACGATACATCGCGCTACCTTTCCACTCCGTTGCGCTTCGTACCCGACCCCCTTGGACAAGTACGATGCCTCGATAGCGACAACAACATGGTCATGGCTCCCTGGGAAACCGACATCATGCAGCTCTCCGCTGACCTGCTCTGCACCAACCAACCTCGCTCGTTCACCGTCCTCAACGTCGGTTTTGGTCTCGGCATCATCGACACCATCATCCAGACCTACAAACCATCGCGGCACGTCATCATCGAAGCGCACCCCGATGCGCTCGCCTACGCGCGTTCGCTGGGATTCGACAAGCTGCCCGGCGTCGAGCTGTTCGAAGGACGCTGGGAGGACTGGATCAAAGACTCGGACGACGAAGCAGATATCGCCAAGATGTCCGAATTGGGCACCTTCGATGCGATCTACTGGGACACGTACAGTCAAGACTATAAAGACATCAAACGGTTCTTCGACGCTCTACCCAACCTCCTCAACGGGCCCTCTAGCAGATTCAGCTTCTTCCATGGTCTCGGAGCGACCAACCAGTTCTTTTACGACGTCTACACACGCATCTCCGAATTGGATCTCAGAGAGATCGGTCTCACCACCACATGGCACACCATCTCGCCAAAGATCAAGGAAGAAGAGTGGCAGGGCGTCAAGCAAAAGTATTGGACCTTGTCACAGTACTACCTGCCGCTGGCCAAGATGGATGTTTGGGATTGAAAACGTCAATCAGCTTGGGAAAAGTACATCACTTCGAGGCCGATGGACTTGACGATGCCGCGGGTAGAGGCGGATGGTGTAGGGGAACGAGAGGTCGGGGAGAGATCGGCTTTGACGCCGAGGGAGACGAGACACGACGAGAGTCGGCCTTGCCAGAGGAGGCGGATGTCGGAGGTGGTGGAGATGCGCGCTTTGAGCACGCCGGTGATGGGGGAGAGGAGGGCCGAGAGCGCACCGGCTGTAGCTGGAATTGGAACCGGAGATGTGGGTGTGGGTGTGGGGAGGGGAGGGCGGAGTGACCACTCTTGGTCGTTCACCGCCGGCTGCTGCTGTGCTATCGATCCATCTGCTGGCTCTCGTAGCGATAGCGTTTCTTTCCCGTCCATCCTCGGCTCTTCGATCAGCTTCTCCCCCCGCAACCCGATCCTCCCCTCTTCCGCTCCGCCCACAGGAGCCGTAGAGACCCCTCCTCCCCCATCACCCTTCCTCAACCAATATTCTGCACCCACCGTCCACTCCGACTCGTAGCTGTAAACATTAAAGTCAAACCTCGAACAGACTACCACGTCTCTTGCCATTCGCGCCGCGTAGGCTGTGCTGAGATGGCCCATCATCGGGTTGAGCGTGGCTGTGATGACCGTTGGTGGTTGTGAAGGCGCCGTTGTTGCTGCTGAAGAGGTTTCAGGGGTGATTATCGGTTGAGCTGGGGTGTCGGGGAGAGTTGAAAATCGAATACCGGTGGACAAGCCTGCCGATTTCTCGACGGTGCTGATAAAGACTTCTGCTCCGGCGCTGAAGCGGCCGCGTAAGCCACCGCCGGCGTCGGCGTCTGTTTCGCCGCCGATCCTGGTGCTGCTGCTGCTGCTGCCAACGCGTGGAGGAGTGCTGTCCCCCGTGTCCGCGCTAGTGGTGGCCGAAGATGGCGTGTCAGTTCCAAAGTTGTGCAGCACCCTGAAACCCCACAGCGCGTCATCGACGGAATAGCTGTACTCTGTAAACCACCTGCCTGTGTCTCTTTGCAATGTCAGTTGGAGGTTTGTCGACCCTGGTGGACCCAATCCGTAGCTATCCTGTGTTGCTGTTGGTGCGGCGGCTGCCGGTGCTTGTGCGGACCAGTTTTGCGATGATTCCAATCCGCCGGTCCCGCTTTTGGACGGTAGCGTCGTCGCCAGCGCCGCATTCTGTATCGCGTTCAACGGATACTTGGGCGGCGTGGAGACAGCAGTAACGATCAACTGCCATGTCGAGCTTAACCTCTTCGTCCACAGTGCGTCCAATCGGGAGGACGGGACGTGCATGCATCCGTACACCAAATATTCTTTGCTCTCCTCCTCTTCCTTTGCCGGCTCTTCAAACTGCTCCCCTCCCAGCCAGTAGTATTCCTTCAAACGCTCCCGCCGTGTCGCTTCGACGATACGGAACCGCTCAATGATCGATTTGAGGCGTACATCTTTACTACTACGTCCGAAGTCGATAGGTGTTCGTGTCGAGGCGTAGATGTAGCCTATCCCTGCGTGCAAGTTGGGTAGTGCGCCGAGGCGGTATGTTGTGAAAAAGGGGGGTGTCGGCGAGGCGGAGATAGAGAGGGACAGACCGGTGGGGACGGAGAAATCGAGAAGGGAGGAGGAAGAAGAGGTGAGATGCAGGTACGAGTTGTATTCGTTCCAGTGCGTGGCTTCGAAGTAGCGGCGTAGGATGTGGGATACAAAGTCGTGCATCGTCGGCGCTGCCCCCTGGTAGCCGGGCGCGAGGCTGTCAAGAGAGAGTGTGTGTGTCAGAGACGGTTGGATTGGTGATGAAAAGCTGAAGAGGAAATAATCGATGGTGGTGGTAATAGTGCGAGAGGGAAAAGGACAGGGTCCAGTCACAGTTGAGAGGATCGTCGTTGGTCCATGCGACGCCAGATTTTAGCTCAAAATAATCGCTTCGTCGATATCAACGCCTCATCGACTTAGGTACAAACCGCCTGGGTTCCTTTTCAACCATCATGATCAATACTCTGAACCCGTGACACACGGCCCATTTCTCTCTTTACAGTATGACGCCAGAAGATACTCGTCCCGGGATTGATCCCACCAAAGTTGCGCTCTTTATCACTTCCTCCACGCCATTTCCAGACGAATGGATCAAGGATCAATGCGACAAGGCGGAGCGATCAGCTGTATGTTCAGATGATCGTGACCAACCAATCCGGCTCGTACCAATCCCAGGCGTTTTCGAGGGCTGGTCTCCGTTCAAGCTGGCCCGCGATTATGTGTACCCCCGTCTTTTCGAGGAACGTTCACAATTCGCGTACGTGTCTTTTGTCGTCCTGGACGATAAGTCGCACGACGATCAACTGATGATGATCGTCGGTGTCCACCCAGACTCGTACAAAGGAGCGCCACTCGAAATTGAAGGCACAATCCGGCTCGGAGCTGACTCTGCCGTGGAGCTACCTATTATCTTTGACGAGGGGCATCAAGCCATAACATCGTATCCTTGCGACGACTACGACAACGAAACAGAGCGAAACGCGGCCTGATGCCCTCCTCAGATGACTGTTCGCCCCTGGTTTCCACGAGCCTGAAGGTTTGTCGTATAGCGTCTTCCCCTCTTTCGCACGTGCGTCTGTCCTTCACACAAGTACAACACACGACACTCGCAAGTCGCACACCACAAGCACAGCCGATGAGTAAGCCGTTCATCCAAGCTCTCTTTCGCATTCACCTTATCCCTAAATACCCCGCCGCTACGCATTCGGCACGCTTCCCGCCACCGCGCCCATACTCGCAAACGGATCCCTCACACTCTTGTTAACCTGCTTGTACCACCTCGCATAGTCTTTCTTGAGACTCTCCACTTCCGCATGCAACCCCGCCACCTGCGCTGCCAGCGTCATAAAGCTCTCGTGCTGAGCGTGGATCGCATCCTCGATCGCCTGCGGCGTATATGTCTCTCTGGAGTTGAGGGACCCCAAATGATGCTGAATCGTTTCCACCGTGCTCGAGTATCGTCCGATCCTTTCTCTGTACTCTACAGCGAGTTCGGAGAAGAAGCGCTCCAACCACTCCGCAAACGACGCGCCGTCGCCTCTGGGCTCTTTGGCGTTGACGATGATCGAGTACAGCGAAGATGTGGTCGCACGATCGCGTTCCAACAACCTCCCGACGTCGATCGACTGATTTTGATCCGTATCCAAAGTAGCAGATAGCGATTTGAGCGCCGAATCGAGTTCATGCCATTCCGCAGCGCATTTGCGAATCTCTTCGCCGAAGTTTTTGGTTTTGAGTTCATCCCGCAACTGAGTCTGTGCAGAGATGTGCGTATCGAGCTCTTCGATGAGTTTTCGTGCGTCGTCGGGGAGATCGTTGAATCGTTCTTTTTGGAAGTAGCCGAAGCGGGAGAAGGGTGATGCGGCGGGTTGGTTGAACGAAGAGGGCTGGGGTTGGAATTGGAGCGAATTGTTTGGCTGTTGCTGCTGCTGCGCGGGTTGAGAGGATCCGAACGAGAAGAGCGATGTGGATGGCTGCTGTTGCTGTTGCTGCTGTGCGGGTTGAGTGGATGAGCCGAAGAGTCCACCTGTGGATGTCGACGCTGTATTGTTCGAACCGCCGAACGAGAATCCACCCGTTGCAGGTGCGGCAGCAGGCTTGCCAAACAGGCCACCTGTCGAGGTTGAAGCTGTGTTGTTATTGGATGCGCCAAACAGTCCAGCTCCCAGTCCTGACTGTTGTTGCTGAGGTTGCTGCTGCTGCGGATTCGTGCTGGAACCAAACAATCCACCTCCCGTTGCTGGTGCGGCAGTTGTTGTGGCTGGCTTGGCACCGAAGCTGAATCCTGCTGCTGGAGCCGCTGTACCTGCGGCGCCTGGCGCTGTGCTCGTAGTGGTATTGGTGTTGGCAGCCGCGCCTCCGCCGAAAGAGAATCCACCTGATGAACCGGAGAAGGGCTTGTTCGCTGGTGGTTGGGAGAAGGAGAAGGATGCGGATCGACCAAGTGTTGAGCCGGTTGTGGTACCGGCGGCAGGTGTTGAGCCGAACATTGTGTGGAAGACAGCGGCTGCTAGTCTTACTGCTTTGGCCCTGAATAGATCGCGCCGGTGATGAGCGATGTGAAGGAAGAGACGATTGACTGTGAGCCGAGGAGAGAGGGAGAGACGATCAACACCAACTTTTCTGAAATCACCGTTTGAATCACGAAATACGCGCTCTTCTAAATGGGCACATCGGGGCTTCCAATCGGGAGATGGGCACCAACACAGCACAGACCGACATCAACGCAACACTCTTTCGATCTCATCTCATCTCACCATCACCATCACCATCATCATCTCTGTGCGACATCGGAGCCCGACGAGTCGACTTTGCGCGGCTGGCTGAACATGTCGACCGACATGGCGGCGATCACGAAAGAGGAGCATCACGATGGTGCGCCATCAATGCCTGTCGCATCCTCCTCTTCGCACTCTACCCACAAATTGCCCGCGTATCTACCTTCAACGACGAGCAAACCGGCCGATTTGCCGCGAGCATACCTCAATGGAACACAGGATATGCTGAGTCTGTTTGGGCTGATGCCCATCTACGATCGAGCTGTACGACCTTATAATCCGGATACGATCAAAGCGGAGAATGAAGCCTCGAGTTCTGCGGCTGGTGCAGCAGGAGCAGCGGGTAGCACCACCGTTGCTAATGCAGGAACATCGGCCGGTGCAGCCAATGCAATGTCGGGGGCAAATGCGTCCACATCGGCAGCAGCAGCGAAAGGCGCTACACCCGCACAGTCCTCTGCTACACCACGAGCTTCCAACGCAGCTACAGCTGGACCACCTACAACCGGTCTCGCCAGCCACCCTTCTCATGCCGCCTCTAGCACCGGACGAATCTCTACCCCTGCCTTGCAGCTCAACGGAGGACCACCTACATTCTCACTCCACACCGACTCCTCCGCCATCCTCGCTGCTTCACCAGGCCAACTCGCCGCCTCGGCTGCTGCCGCCCCACCAGCGCGGAAACCAACCAAACCGCCACCCACCTACGCACACTTCGTCGACGATCTAGCTGGTCGTGTACGGCCTCCGCGTAAAAGCGCACGCGCAGCCAAAGAAGCTAAAGGAGCCACACTCGTCTCGGTCCTGTTCAAACCGGAATATACCCCTCAAGCCATCGTACCGTTTGACAGAGAGCTGATGCAGGCTGCGTTCACAGTAGAGCCAGGAGCGGTGGCGGAGATCGATCAGGCATTGTTAGAGCCGGATGAAGAGGAAACGACGAGACCGAGAAAGAAGAAGAAGAAGAATAGAGAGGGTGGGGGGAAGGGTGGTGCGGAGTTGCCGAGTAGTGCTGCGAGGACTCCGGTTAGACGGTGACGGATTTCACTGTTCTCTCATCGCTCATGTTATTTATATACCACAAGTCTAATGTACCCACTTGTACACGCAATTCTGGAGAATGATTTCAAGGTATCAAGTTGCGACGCTCCACTGTTCAAACAGCGATACCCATCCTGGTCGTAATCTCCTCGACCGTCTTCCAAATCGCCTGATGATCCTGGTCGTGCACACCGTCGCCCGTCGGCGGGCCAGCAAAGTAGCTCGCTACCTCGTCTGCGCTCTTGCCTCTCCTTCCTGCACTAGCCAGACATCCTTGCACGACGTTGAACAAATGACTATTCTCCAACGCGGCAGCGACTCTCTCCTTGTCGTTGAGTTGCTTGTTGACTGCGTTTTCGGATTGATGTGTTCCAGGTCGGACTCGGATGTCCACTTTGAATCTATCTGGGAGAGCGCGCAGCAATCTCACACGCAGCGAAAGACCAATGAGCGTGGCCATGCTGCAGTGTGGAATAGTAGGTGTGAACTCGAGGAGGACATGGGGCAGTTTGTGAGTCGCTTCGTCGCCGTGTGAGACGGTGATGTGGGATGCATTGACGACGGCGAGTTGTTCGAGGGTGAGAGGGTGCTCAGGGTCGGTGATGGATCGGATGAGGTCGTAGATCTCTTGGCTGTCGATTTGCTCGTCTGATGCTGTGGTGAGAGTTTTGCTGGGGGTCGTAGAATCGGGCGAAGTGGGTGGTGAGGAAGACATGTCCACGTCGTTATCCTCTTCCTCCTCCTCTAGGAGATCATCCGAGTCGATGGTGGAGCGCGTTGCTCGCGAAAAAGATGTTGCGAGGTTGAGGCCGGAGCTGTTGCCAGAAGAGGATGAACTGATACCACCAGCGTTGAGCGAAGCAGGTCGTGCGGCGGCTTGGCTCGAAGAAGAGTGAATCGAGTGGTCTCGCCACCACTCTGCGTTGGCGGTGGACGAGGAGCGTCGCTGCGTCGAGCTCGAGATGGACTGGTATACGATGGGGTTGGCGTTGTCCTTCTGTTCCATGGTTGCGGATTGTTTGCGGGTGTGGTAGAATGATGGTGGCAAGTGAGGGATTGCTGAGCAGCGTTGTGACTCCAATTGGTGACTGTGGAG
Organism: Sporisorium iseilematis-ciliati; assembly: GCA_001748505.1. Taxonomy (NCBI): domain Eukaryota; kingdom Fungi; phylum Basidiomycota; class Ustilaginomycetes; order Ustilaginales; family Ustilaginaceae; genus Sporisorium; species Sporisorium iseilematis-ciliati. The sequence goes on along the minus strand of MJEU01000169.1, from coordinate 8,439 downwards.
GCAAATCTGAAACAGATCGGGTCTTTGACGATCTCCCGATTCAACCAAGAGTCATCCCGCGGACGGCTTTTAGCGAGAGGCGCACGTTGACAGTTTGCATTAAATTGGTCTCGAGCAAAGGCACGAGACTGCGAGACACGCTTGATGCTCACAGGTTGGCCTTTAGGTCTAGAATTTCTACTTTCATCATTCCAGACTGGTTCCAGCGCAGACCTCATCAAGCGGAAAGATGGGGATATGTACAGCCTTTGCACACATTGCGGACGAGCAAGTGTGACTTGAGAAGTGGAAGAACCGAGGCGAAGATGAAGTGGAAGTCAAATGCTGAGATGAAATCAATTTCAGAAATTCTTGATGCTCAACTGCTTGCAGGAAAGCGACACACGGGCCGCGTTTCTCTGTGATTTGCGCTTGTCATTTCGACAGCCGAAGAACGAAATGAAGCGTGTCTTGTGGTTCATCGTCATCTTCGACGCCTTCCTTCTTCCTGCTCACCAACTCGTTCGGCTCGGTCGCTTCCTTCTTCACATATAGCGCGACCGTCACGGATTACGAACAACGAAACACTGTCGATTCTGAACGCAGACACACTCTCGACGCCGACCCTACTTTTGCGATCGTCGGCCAGGTCTCATCTCGACGAGCGTCGGATTAACATCACCACAGCGACTGGTTCTAGCATCGACGACGGTTGGATTCAGAACACTACCCGAAGGTCCCACGCTACCTCTTCTGGCAAGAATCTGGCCATCCAGCTCATGCTGTAGCTCAATCGCATCGCTTAGCTCGCCATTGGCTCTTTTTCGATAACCACGACGAGGCACGGCTGATCCGATCAACGATTGCACCTTTCTGCACCGTTGACATTTCCAAAATCACGCCGACTCAGCGTCACACTCAGCCATTTTTACAACAGACGAGGCGCACCAACATTCATTCGGGATGGCTCCGACTCTACATCGCTGCTGTTGCCCGCCATGACTCATCCCGTCGCGTCGTCCGCATCGTCATCCTCGGCATCTGCATCTCAGCAGACCTCCTCCTCGTCACCATCTCACTCTTCACAGCCACACCATGCACCATCCGCTTTTCCCACGCCAGGATCAGTTGTTCCGGCCACCTTCACAGCTGCTTCGGCACACGCGGCGTCTCCGACTCATGCTTCGACTTCGGCCGTGTCTGCGTTGAGTGCGCCAACACAGCCACAGCAGCTATCATCGACAGCAGCACCAAGCAATGCAGCAACAGCGCAAGGCGCACCTTCAATAGCAGCAGTCAGCAGCGATAAGAAAGTGCTGCCGTACCTGTTTGACGATGCACATATCGATGATGTCTTGGTGCTCGTTGTGGATATGCTCGTCAAGCTCACGGAGCACAACGATTCGCTTCCGCTACATCCTTCCGCTCTGACGCGGTTTCATTCGCGAGCGACGCCCAACATCTCACTTTCAGCCTACCTGCGGCGAATCGCAAAGTACACCTCGATCGAGAAATGCTGTGTTCTCATCCTGCTCGTCTACATCGATCGGGTGTGCGAACGGCTCGAGGGTTTCACGATATGCGGTTTGACGGTGCATCGATTCATCTGCGCCGCTATTCTGTGTGCCTCCAAAGCGCTCTGCGATGCGTTTAACACCAACGAGCACTATGCCAAAGTCGGAGGTATCAGTCTGCAAGAGATCAATCTGTTGGAGAAGGAGTTTCTGCAGATCATCGATTGGAGGTTGATCTGCAGTGGTGCGGTGCTGCAGCATTACTATGCGAGCTTGGTGAGGAGTCATCAGGATTATGTGTTGGCTGAGCCGGAGAGGAGCGAGGCAGAGATGGAGGTGGATGGAGGTTCGAGTGGAAGCAGTGAGAGCAGCGGGTCGAGAGCGCCAGCGGCGGCGGCGGTCAATGTTGCTCCGGCGGTTGGGACCAGTCAGCACAGCTCGCCGTTTCCGGTCAGCAGTAGCAGTGCGAGTCCGTTTACGCCTGTCAATGGCAGTGGTGGACTGGTAGCTGCCAACAGCTCCGGCAGCAGTGCAAGGTTATCCGCCAATACGAGTCCGTTGTCGATGCAGGTTGAATCAGAAGCAGCAGCGCCCACAGCGAGCAGGAGGAGGAAGGATCAGCATCGATCGCCGCCTTCGCCGCAGGATAATGGTGGGGTTGTGGATGCGATGCAGGGTAACGGTCATGCTGCTGGCGCCGGCGAGATAGATGCGTTCAAGCGGACAAGGTTTGATCGGCAGCCGCCGACGTCGTGACGGGCGAAGACATGCGGCCGGGTTGCGATAGAAGTTGCGACAAAGAATTCAATTAATGTATACTAGACGAACACATTGCATGTTTTCCAACGGGAGATGGGTGCGATGGTGCAAAACTTCCTTCTCGATCATTCACACGATATTTGGTCTCTTGCTTTGAGCAAGGGTAGCGGGTGAATAGTATTACCCATATCTCACCACACCTAGCGGACGAGTCTGGACTCGAGCGAAACCTTTTTTTAGGCCGGTTTGGATCGACGCATAACAATTGGTTACCCCGCAAGTTTCCTTCGTGTCGATCTCTTTCTCACCCACCAACTGCAGCTGGCGGCTGACAGCTTCCAAAGTGGGGTGCAGATTGGTCGCAGCATCACATGATCTCGAAAGGGCTTCTATGCGAAAAGGTCTTGGCCTTGGACTAACTTAGCGTCTCTCCTTCTTGGACGGGGTAAAAACTGCTTTCTCCGATCTTCGAGCCTCGGATGCACCATCTGGCGAACCTGGCGATCAGCGAACAGGACACAGAGAGCCGCATAACCGAGAGGCGATGGCTCGGATCTAACTTACCTTTGCCTTTCAGCCTCGGCTTTCTAATTATACACTCGCAATTTTGACCCGCAAAGCTCAAAACACCAGGGTCTGGGAGAACGAGGAACGGCGAACGTTGTGAAGTGAGACAGCGCTAAAAGTCAACGGAGAAGAAAAGTCCAATCGAGATGAGCCGGTTTTGGAAGTCCGCCTTCTCTGGGCGATGGGCGACCGACAGGCGGGGTATTCCATTTCATGCATCCTGCACAGATGCCCTTGCGAGTGTTCGATGCAGATTCAGCTTGGCTTCAGATCCTCATTGAATTGGCTTAAGCTTTGGGCTGGGGCGAAGAGGAGCGTGTGTTTGGCGGCAGAAAGGGAGCGAGCTGAGATGAAGTCGGCCTGAGCTCGATGGTTCACATGCTGGGTGTTGGTGTGTACAGTATATAACCGGAGGCCCTCGTCCTTGGTCCTGTCATCCATTGCCCATCACCCCCACATTCTCATCCTTCGAACCCTACACACACCACCACCTTCCCTTTTGCAGCAAGATGAAGCTCACTCTCCCCTTTACTGTGCTTGCCTCGGCTCTCGCTGTCAGCGCTAGCCCGCTCGTCAAGCGTCTCCCCACCGGTGCTGATCCTGCTTTCACCACTCCTCAATCCACTCTCGATGCCGGACTTGCTTGTCAAAGCGGTTCTCCCTCTTCCCAGTCTAAGCCGATCCTCCTCGTACCCGGAACAGGTGTAAACGGTACTCAATCGTTCGACTCCAACTGGATCCCGCTGTCCACCGGCCTCGGTTACTCGCCTTGCTGGGTCAGCCCTCCTCCTTTCATGCTCAACGATACCCAAGTCAATGCCGAGTACATTGTCAACGCTGTTCGAAAGCTCTCCTCTGGCTCTGGTGGAAAGGTTCCTGTGCTCACCTGGTCGCAGGGAGGATTGGCCACTCAGTGGGCGTTGACGTTCTTCCCCTCAACCCGCTCCCAGATCGACCGATTCATGGCTTTCGCTCCGGACTACAAGGGCACAGTCGAAGCTGTTTTCCTCACTACCCCCGGTCTCGCTTCGCAGAGTGTTTGGCAGCAACAAGCTGGCTCGGCCCTCACCACAGCTCTAGCTAACGCTGGTGGGCTGAACCAGATCGTCCCCACGACCAACCTGTACTCTGCACTGGACGACATTGTCCAACCTCAAGGCACCAACTCTCCGCTCGACTCGAGCTACCTGTTTGGCGGCAAAAACGTTCAGGCTCAGGCTACTTGCGGTCCGATTTTCCCCATCGACCATGCTGGATCGCTCACTTCTCAGTTCAGCTACGTCGTCGGTAAATCTGCCCTGGCTTCGAGCACTGGTCAAGCGCAAAGCAAAGATTACGGTATCACCGACTGCAACCCTCTGCCCGCTGACCCGCTGACCCCACAGCAGAAGTTGGAGGCCGAGGGGCTGCTGTTGGTTGCTGGAGCTAACGTGATTGCCGGGCCCAAGCAGAACTGCGAACCTGATCTGATGCCGTATGCTAGGCGATACGCGATTGGCAAGAAGACTTGTTCGGGGATCAACACTGGATTTTGATGGTTGAGGTGGTGCGGGGGATGTAGTTGCTTCTCTTCGTTTCAAACTTGTCATGGAATTGCTTGGATCTTTTCACTTCTTCGTTACTTGTCGCTCCTTTGTTCGCTGAATGCCCACGCTCTTTTACTCAGATTTCCTTCGTGTGTGCTCTACAACGGCAATGCTGGCAAGATTGTGCCTACGCAATCGCCGAAACCGATGCAGTCATTCCCCTCGACTTGGACTGACCCACTCAGCTTGACCGTATCACCGTCTTCCAGCCACCTTCTCTCCACGTCCGTACCTTCTAGCTTGAAGGCCTCTCAACCCATCTTAGACTTCTCCAATAGGCTTCCATAGCCGTCTGTACCTGGAGCGGAGTACTCCCAAGTCTGAACGTCTCGCGCCGACCAATCGTTGAGCAGTACTGCACGTGGTACATAGTAAAATCTCCGACCAAGAGACCGACATTGAGATGTGATTGGAGTGATAATGCGAAATTGAGACGAAGGGAAGAATGCCAAGATACAAAGAATGATGAACGAAAGTGTTCCGATTCGTTGGATCCCACCCGAAAGAATGATTGCCAAGACAAACGCCGAAGAAACAGAAGCAAAAGAAGGGTCTTCGCATCTGCTTGTTCGGGCGAGTTGCCGCATGAATACGAAAACTCAAACAAAGCACGGTCGCTTAAAAGGAGGAGCGGATAAAAAGCGGCTAACTCAAGTTTTGTGATATGGCATCTCAGACTCGTCGCTTCTTCCAAGCTTGCCTTCATCCATCCCGATCTCCAAGCAATCGACGACATCCTTTCGCCTTCATCCATCACGATCTCCAAGCAATCGACGACATTCACTCAAGAACGGACCATGGGTAGCGCGCGGATGTTGCAGTGGCGGCCAAGTAAGCGACCTACGCTCTTGCTCAGGTGTATCTTGCTTATCTCTGCCGAGCTCGCCGTCAATGCGCTTCTGTGGGTGGTAGCCGCCATCGTCTTTCGCCATCGCACTCGATTCTTGACACTGTCTCTGCTCGCATGGACACTTGGTCTTCGTCACGCTCTCGATGCGGATCACATCTCGGTTATCGACAATGCTACTCGACGCATCGTCTCGCTCAACCATTCGAATCAACCATCTGCTCCCTGGCTCGTCAGACCACGCAGACCAGTGACGTGCGGTCTTTGGTTCTCGTTGGGTCATTCGACCATCGTCATTGCTGTTATTTGCGCCATCGCAATCAGCTTGGGTATCGTGGATCGGTTAGGTAAGGTCAGCTCGGTGGGTGGTATTGTCGGCGCTGCGGTTTCTGGGTCGACGCTTTTCCTCTTTGCTATCGTCAACTCGATCTTGCTGTATAGCAGTATCAAGGCGACTCGTCGGTATCGAGCTCAAGCTCAACAGCATACAACACCGGCTCAAACTCAGGATCTTCACGAACTCGCATCCACCACCGACGCTGCGGACAAGGAACGAGACCAGCAGGTCGAAGTCAGAGATCACCGCTTCCGAGGCATCTTTACACGCCTCGCCTATCCGCTCTTCCGACTTGTCGACCGTCCTTACAAGCTGTACCCTATCGGCATTCTCTTTGGACTTGGCTTCGACACGGCTTCATCTATCGCCTTGCTCGGCATCGCGGGTGCCACCAATACTCAAGTTCAAGACACTTCTCTCGAGTCCGATCAAGCTATCCTGCCAGGCGAGGCCGCCAATCGATCTGATGCATCGATCGTGCTGCTAGCACTTCTTTTTACTGCCGGAATGACGCTCGTCGACAGCTTGGACTCGGTTCTCATGATCAATGCCTATGCTCCCGGCGAACTTCTTGCTCCTGCACCCGAACGGGCGGACGGCGAGGGTACATCCAAGTGGGCATGGCTCAGACGACTGCGTTTCTTGGAAGACATGTCTCCCCGTCAGCCGCACACAGACTCGACTCCTCCCTCGATGGCGGCAATGCACGACGACAAGGTCACGTCGCCAGATGAGCTGCCCAGCAGCGATGCCAAGCTGAGCAAAGGTTTCGAACAAGATCACGACCGCCAGGTCAACGAGGAAGACAATATCGCTCGTGCGGATCACGGCACTTCTTCTACTCTGTCGCACCTCTTGACGCTTCTGTCCATCTTGCTTGCATTCGCCATCTCGATCATCACGCTGATGGGTCTCATCGGCGAGAACTGCGATCGATGCGCAAGGGCAGCCGCAAAGCAGGATGAAACGCACGACGGCGGGCTGGAAGGTCGATGGTGGCTCTTTTGGCAGCAGGCAAACGACGCTTCGGGTATCATTGGCGCTTGCATTGTTGGTGGGTTCGCTGCCATCCTACTCGTATGGTATGCAGGAAGAGCGTTGCTCAGATATTATTGCCGTGCTCATTGAACAATCCACAGGTGTAGCACAGTAGGCTTGCGAATATCTAATCTGTACACGAGTGAAGCAGCGATGTCTCCGAGATCCGATTTTGGGCGATGTGAGATCGGCACCAATTTGACCGATGTGATTTTTGTGTTTGGATTGCCGGATGACCGGCTACGACGGCCGACCGAGCACAAGTTAAAGCTTGGTGGTTCATGGTTACCGCTTTGTGTCGCCGTCCTCTCATCGTTGTTCGTCCCCGCCTCATCTTCATCGAAAGCGGCCACCAAGATACCATCTCTCGCAAAGTACTCAGCCGTTACCGCTTGCTTTGTCTTTTTGGGCCTCTCTAGCACATATATAGATCAAGGCTTCGAGAACCGACCCGCATCAACTTCCTTCTCACATAACCCATACAAAGCAAACCATTCTCCAGAGCTGTCCACGATGCCCGGCCTACAAGAAGCAACCATCTCCACGCTCGACGAATCCACCATCACGCCTTCGTCCGCCACGTACACCGGCACCGTCGACCCTACCTGGTGTATCGGTTCTGTGCCCCAAGGCGGCTATTCTTTATCCATCATCCTCAACGCCGTGCTGGCCTTCATGCGCACGCCCGAGTTACGCTCTACCAACGTCAAGTCGATCTCGCACTTGGACCCGCTCGTGCTGTCGGCGACGTACATCCAAGCTGTTTCCTGCATTCCCTTTTCGGTGCGCATCACGGTGTTGAAGCGGGGTAAGAGCCTGAGCAACCTCCAAGCGGACCTGTACCAGGAAGGTGCACTTCGGATCACCACGCAGGTGCTGATGACCGACTTTGAGGTGCAACGTTCGAGCGCGGATCGAACCAAAGAGCCCAACTTGACGGGGAAAGACCTGCACGACCCGATCAAAAACGGCTACTCGATCACAGACCAATCGCAATGGGCGCCAGAGTTCCCGCTCTCCCCACCGGAGAAATGCTCACCGGTGCGCAAGTACGGCCGAACCGAAGCCTCTGGTAAGATCTTCAACTTTGGCGAGATGATCACCGTCTCGGTCGATCCCCGCCACACCGTTTCTTGCGAAACCACCAACAAGCTGTCTGCAGGCGCCTACTACTCGCTCATCCCGCAACCGCGTCCCTCGCTCGCCGCATCCGCCATCGAATCCGGCCGAACCTCGCAAGGCGCCAACCTCGTCCCCTTCCTCGCAGACATGTTCCTCTCCCCACCCATGATGATCCCCGGCAAACACAAATCCCACTGGTACCCAACCCTCCACCTCACCATCGAGTTCAAACGCAAACTACCCCCATTCATCGAACGCACCGCCACCCTCTCGTCCGGCAGGTGGATGATCAACGGCCAACACGAATCCGACGCCGAACTGTGGAGCCATCCGGACGACCAGCACCTCTTCGAAGCAACAGAAGGAAAAAAAGCGAAAGAGGGGGAAAGGAGAAGCTACGTACTCGCAATCGCAAGACAGACCGCCCTTGTGCTGCCGTTCGCCGTCAACCAGGGCAAGGAGGGCGCAGGCGCAAAGAGCAAGTTGTAGTGTAGCAACGAGGGAAAGAGTGAGAACGGTTATGATTTGCGTGTGTGTGTGACAAGAGTTGTACAAATATTGATCAAATGTGTGAGCGGACAAGTGTGAGGCACAGGAAAGCTAGCTGTGCGTGCTTGCTGGTGCGAGAGAGCCGAGTGTGTGTGTGTGTGTGTGTGTGTGTGTGTGTGTGTGTGTGTGTGTGTGTGTGTG
>MJEU01000168.1:0-17699 GCA_001748505.1 Sporisorium iseilematis-ciliati | reverse complement strand
AATTCAAATTTTTCAATTCAATTTTGAAATGGACCGTCTCTCCACCCTGAGACGCATCAAACCTTGCCGCTCTATCCCCATCAAACCCTAACTCCCCATCTCACCAGATTGGATCAACTTTCATTGGGCTGGAGGAGCGTGGCAACACTGCCTCCAACTGTGGGGTGCCCTTGACAGCCCCTTCATTTGCACGCTCCGCCTTGTGATGCATGATCAGAGGTACTTGGACAACAAGCTTACTATCCAACTGCAAGAATACCTGATGATGGGTCCGCGTATGGTAGCCAAGTGGAGGACACTCAAGCAGCTCATGACGCCAAAAGACTCCACAGACATTGGAGCATTGGTGATCATCACTCTAGTGGCATGGCAAATCACAATGCAAGGACAGCCCAAGGTGGACATCAGCTTTGCTGATTGCATGCAGGCACACACCGCATGGCTCACGTTGCCTTGATGGATCCACCACATAGGCCTGACGGAACCCATGGAGATCCTGCTCCCCAACGCATGTGGTAGGAACCACCCGTTGAGCCATCTGTTGTGCCATTGTGCAGGTACACTGCCCTGCAAGCTCAAAACCTTTCACCTGAGGGGCCTTGCAATTGACAATCCAGATTGCAGGTTCTTACTGTTTGCATACCAAGGCTTGGCACAGTTGTACCTGATGTCACAGCTGCATTGATCTCAACACTGCTGTGACATTCTCTGCTATCCATACACTGTGTCAATGAGCGTCTTTGTCAGGAGCTGCATCACGATCTTGTTTGGCTGTGCAATGAATCTTGCTCTTGTTGGCAAGCACTTGCAGTAGACGCAGTAGTCAACGTTCTGACATTCAGAAACTGTTTGTACACAATGCGCCTGTGGCATCACTGTTGTGGTAAGCTTCAGCAGTACCATCAGCGGTGCTGTCAGCGGCAGCACATCTACCAACTCATTTCCTCTTCCAGCGCTCTGACGATGCTGCGCTCGACGCATCTCACTTCCAGTATTGGTAAGGCTGGTCAGTTCTTGTACAAATCACGCCGTCAGATGACTTTGACCTGATCACTTCTCAACACATCTGCAATCGGTTGCACACTCGCAGCATCTGCGGTCACATCCAGCGCAATTGACGCAACAACCTCTGGCAGCAATGCTAATGCGGACTCAAGCTTGGAAGCATCGCTTGTAGCAGTACCGCTGGTCCTTTTGTCGATTGTTGCAAGTCTCTGAGTAGATGTGCATTGCCGCTGTTTGCATTCACAAGCGGTCTTGTTCAGTTCAAACACGCATTGTACAGACTATCGCGCTTCGCTCGTCAGAACACTGTTGTCGCATCGATTGTGCAATTGAAAGAAACACAAAGAGGGGCAGATTGACGACACTCAACCAGATGTTTTGTCCAGACAAAGTCTCGATACAAGTCTGAAAGATGCATTGCCGAGACCAACACTACAGACATCGCTGCTGCTGCTGTGCGAGTTTCAGTTCACTGCATCACGTGTTTGACCATCACGATGCCGCCTCGAGAGGTGTAGGAGGGGTCTGCAGCAGCATCGGCAGGCAGCCTGTCAAACCCGTCTCTGCTAGCATGGATTGCTTCGATCAGAGCCGCTTTCTCATCCAGGACTTCGAAGCCCATACGCTTGTACATCTCTATGACCACTGTGTTATCCGGTTTGATGATGATTCGCAGCTGTCCGTTCCCAATGTGTTTGAAGCACTCGTCGCAGAGCAGACGTGCGAGACCTCGACCGCGAATGCGATCGTCCACGTACAGAGCAGTCATGTGCCAGTACCCGTCGTCTGCTTCGTTCTTCAATGATGGTGATGCGGCAGAATCAGTGCCAGGAACGACTTGGAAGGAAGCGTCGTACTCTGAGCGTGTTAACGGGCCAATGAGCGTCACTTGCCCCACCCATTCGTCGTTCTCTTCGTTTATGCATACGAAGATGGTCTTCTGCGGCTCTTGCAGGCGTGCGAGTCTCTTGTCTGTGTCCAATCGCGATTCTACTTCGACCGTCGTGGAGAAAGCATGCGGCGAGCGCTCAAGGCCGGTAATGCGGAGATCAGTGTACTTTTGAGCGTACTCAGCGCGTTGGATTGCGCTCAAGCTTTGATCAGAGATGTTGATCACCCGAAACATCCCGTTGTGGTTGTCGACTGCCGGACTGTGAGCGAAAGGGGGAGAATATGGTAGTAGCTCGCGAAGCTGAGCTGTTCTTCTAGATCATCAAAACGAAGGCATGCTCCGTGCTTTTTGACAGGTCGGACTTTCGCGGACATTTCTGAGATAAAGCCGCCCGCTCTTGTCTCTCCGTCGCCCCCTCAGCACAGCCGCTCCGCGTTCAGCATATGGCCGTCGGAAGAAACAGGCTTGTCTCTCAATGGGAGGGCTGCTTGCGCAAAGATATGTCGTTGTTTATTCAATCTTCTCAGTCTCATCAGAAGCAAAAGCCGAGGTATCAAAATCCATCTATGAGCATGGACGAAAAGTATTGTACAGGGAGAGAATCAAAGTGAAAGAGAATTCGCAAGCTTCAGAAGCCGGAGCGACTGCTTCCGGTGCCTCCGAGAGCTGGACGTTGCGGCAAGCCAAGACCTAGACCAGTTTGTGCGCGTGACTCCGCTGACGGCGACTGGGCACCGGGGCCAGTTCGTGGCGAGACAGACAGATCGTGCGAGGCCGCTCCTCGAGCTGCTGCCTTGTTGAGAGCAGCGATGGATGGCGTTTGACGTAAGGTAGGACCGCTTTGATTGTTCGACGCACTACTGGGCTGGATCGGAGCGCCGGAGCCAACCACACCGCCACTGAGGAAAGACAGCACCTTTTCAGATCGACTGAAGATGGAGCTGGCCACGCCCCCTGCTACGCTGACTGCACCTGGTGTCAAGCTCCCGGATCTCTCTGAGGAGACTGACGGTGAGGCGTTGCCATCTGCACTGCGTTTGTCTTGATCAGCATTGGATGCGGATGCCACAGCTGGTGCGCTCGGCGTCGAGTGCAGTGACAGAGTGGCAGGCGTGATGATACGCGAGATGGGAGATGGTCTGATTCTATTTGCTGCTGGCGAGGCAGGAATGCCGCCAGCGCCGTCCGCCATGTCGATGAAAGTGCTGCGGATCGAACTGTCGCTGAGGCCGCGGGGTCGCAACGTGCGTTCAAGCAAGTTTCCGCTCCCATTCATCTCTTCGTCGGAGCCCTCATCGTCACTGTCGTTGAAGACCTGCTGGCGAATGGCTCGTCCACGGTGAATGCTAATCTCATCGTCGTCGACGATCCTGGACAAGGGCCGCTGCCATGGCTTTGACGTCTTCGAAGCATCCATCCGAGACCTGAGCGAGCTCGTCTGCGCCAGGCTGCTGCTGAGATCAGAGTGTCCGGCTCGAGCAGCGTCTAGACCCGAATATGATGGAGCGAGACTTCCGGCGAAAAGCCCAGAGAGGTTACGAGATTGAACGCGTGTGAGCGATGCCTGCGATCGTCCGCGCTGGGGACGAGGACCAGCTCTCAGGCCGCTACCAACGGGAGTTTGCGGCGAGACGGACAGTCTCTGCTGGCTGGATTCCGCCGCGGACGCATGCGCACCTTTGACTTCGACGGCGACGGTGGACGAGACGACGGCAGGCGAGGCTCGGGGCGCGAGATGGCTGGCAAAATTACCGGAAGTGGTTCTCCCTGAGACTGGCCTGCCTGCTTTCGTGCCAGCAAAGCCTGTTGCGTCTGGGACTGCAAGTGACGCTGTGGGGCTGCTTGTGCCTGAGGATGGCGTGGTAGGTGTTCCGCTGGGGCCGCCCAGCAGCATCTTGCCCAGCCAATTGACTGCGGATGGGATGGGAATGAGCGATCTGTCCTCCGCCGTATTCGCGCCTAGATGGTCATGAAGAAGCTTGGCAGCCTGTCCAGGATTCAGGTGGATGTCGTTGATGCAGAGTCGGAGCTTGGCGAGCTCGCAAAGGATGTCGCGGAACGCCTTGAGCAGTGCAAAGAATTCCTTTCTGGCCACAAGACTCTCGCCTGCAAAATCTCTCGAGTGTGCTGAGTTGTCGTCCCTTGCATGGTTGCGGGCTTCGGCCTCGATGAGCTTGCGGAAGTGATCTCGCAGACCGTCGACATCGCGGAGAATCGAGTGCACAGTAGTTTTGGCCAAGTGACCGGCATCTCCGGCGAGATTTTGCCTTTGCAGACGGCGTGTGAGTGTGTCGACATCGGCAGCGGAGAGACGATTGAAGAGGCGATTGACGTATTCGAGAAGATTGCTGAGCTGAGCTGTGCGGCTTTCGCGTCGTGCAGGGTCGGATTGCAGAAAGTCGGCTGCTTGCTTCTCAGTGTCTCGACTGGTTGCGCTAGATCGTGAGCTCGGCGCGAAAGAGATGGAATCGGGCGGTTGACTCGCCGCGCTGCTATCGGCTGTGTAGGCGAGCGACTCGCTGCGGCTAAAAGTGGCACCGTCACTGTCGGTCGTTGTTGTTGGTGGCGCAGTCGGCGACATGGGTGGGAAAGTGAACGACCCGGTCGAAGAGGCATGCGAGGACATTGGCGGTCGAGATGATGCAGGTTGGCCATCTGTTGTTGCTGTGTTTGTTGCTGTCAGCGATTCTGCTTGTGCAGTGGACGATTCCGAATCTTTAGCTTCTAGATAGGATGAGGCGTGCTCGTCGAATCTTGCGAGATCTGGTGCTGGTGATGCTACTGTGGTGATGGCGTTGGTGACCGAATTGCGCAGTGTGTCGAGCTCCTCGTTGCAAGTGTCCACGAGGCTTCTGAGCTTGTCGTTGTCACTGCGCAGAGCTTCGTTATCGCGGACGAGGGCGTCGATGGCTTGCACCTGTTCCGCGTCATCGCTGATGGCGGATGCATTGGTGGCAAGCGAGGAAGAGCGCTGGTGTCGAAGACCACGTGTAAGCCTATCCCTCGCTGCTTGTATGGCGTCATCGTCGAATAGGGCACGGCTGCTGCTGGGTGCCGTATCGGGACTTGCCTCTTTGCGAGCATTGTTGAGAGCCTCTTTGAGATGTGTCGACTTGAGCTCGAGCTTCTTGGACCTTGCATCGGCCGCCTGAGCGCGCTTACGCTCAGCAGTAAGCTCCTGCTTGAGATCGTCGAGCTCGCGTTGCAGGGATTGAGCTCTTTCATCGGCACCGCTGAGACGAGTCTGACTAGCCTTGAGTTTGTTGAGCTGACTGCGAGCGTCCTCGAGCTCGTGCAAGAGGGCGCGGTTGCTGCTGTCTCCTGCCTCGAGATTCAAGTTGGATTGAGCCAGTTCGCGTTCGAGGGCAGAGGTCTCCTTGTAGCTCTTGGTGAGACGAGTCATGAGGCCGTCGCGTTGCTGCATGTATTCTTCAGCTTGCTTCTGCAGCTTTGCCTGCATGGCATCATGGCGGCGGAGCAAAGCTTGACCAATTTCGGCGCTGAGGCGGAGATCTGCCTCGAGGTCACGCCACTCTTGTCGAGCACGAAGAGCACGGGGGCAATCTTCCTTGCTGCAGCAGCATGTACATCTGATCGTCTCGGCTGCTGTCTCGCTGCGCTGATCGAGACTGTGATGGCTGGCACTGGCTGTAATGGTGTCGGCGTCATGAGCCAGCGAGCCGGCAAGAGAATCGGGGTAGAGCGTCTGTCGGTTCATGCGAAACTCGCTGATGATGTTGGTAAAGTCTTCGATGGTTTTGGATTGGCGAACGCTGTTTTCGATCTCGTCCATGCCAGCTGGATCGACAACGGATAGCATGGACGCAGACATGCTGTGGTCTGCATTGTAGACAGATCCAGCATCGGAGCGGGAGCCAAAGCGGGAATGGCTGGGCGACTCGACCACATCGGATTCTCGCATGTTTAGGGTAGCTGTCAGCTTCCGTTGCGAAGCTGGAGTAGACAAAGAGGTTTCGTCTTCTTCTAAGATTTCTGCAGAGGGCTGACGTGATGTCGAGGCATGGGAGGCGAAGCTGGCGGTGGATTGGGCCGAGTAGGTGCGCATGTGGCGTACTGCTTTCTTGGCACGGCTCAGTCTGAAATCTTGCGAGGAAGCCAGCGTTATTCCAAGCGAGTCATCGCCCTGGGAGGATTGTCGGTCTAGAGAGGAGCTCGACGTATCAGATGCGTGGGCGTCATCGGCATTGGGGGCAGGCGAGAATAGATCTGTGGTGGCCGTGTCATGCAGCTTTGGTGATGACGGTAGGGTGGGAGAGCAGAGAGAGAGACGCTTGAGGTGGCGTGGTCCCGGAATGGTGATAATTGTGTCGTCGCTCGCGACACGCTGCCTTGCGTCTTGCGCTTAGACAGGAGTACAAGCACAGCGATGGGTAAAGACGATGAGGTGTTGCTGCTACGAGCTGCTATCAAGTCGCATTCCTAGGCGGTGATGTAGCGGGAATGGATCAAGGTTGGAACGGCGTTCAGAGCTGGCGCGTGTGTGTGCTCTTTCGCGCTTCACCAGTAAGCGGGCGGAAGAGGGAGGCCGAGGGATGTGGGGGAATCCTGTCCTGTTCAAGGGATCGTGTATGATGATGGTGTTGTACAATGATGGCCAACCGGTGTCTAAACAGGGTCGTGTTGGTCTCGGTACAGCGACTGGCAAAGTGCGTGTTTTGGCTCTGCGTAAACTTAAGCTCAGCGTCCAGAGACTCGGATTGCGGAGCTCTCGAAAAATCATTTTTTTCTAAGTTTCTTTATTTTTGTTTTTGTTTCCTTTCTCTTCTTCCGAGGCACAGCTCGGCTGCCAGCGCGCAGATCTCACGCACAAAGACCTTTCATGCAGAAAACTTGGCTGGTCGCGTTTCGTGTGTTTTGGTTCGGAGTTGATTCTGCTGGAATGGAAGCGCTCTGCTGCCATCAACGACGACGACGTGGACGAATCGAATCCGAAGGTGCATGCTTCTGCAGAATGGAGCAGCTCAACGGCCAACTT
Organism: Sporisorium iseilematis-ciliati; assembly: GCA_001748505.1. Taxonomy (NCBI): domain Eukaryota; kingdom Fungi; phylum Basidiomycota; class Ustilaginomycetes; order Ustilaginales; family Ustilaginaceae; genus Sporisorium; species Sporisorium iseilematis-ciliati. The sequence goes on along the minus strand of MJEU01000168.1, from coordinate 10,806 downwards.
TTGATTGTGAGAATTGCGTTTGAAGATTGCAAGTGTGATCTGAAGAGGATCACTACGAACAAAGAGATGCGGGTGTATTAAGCTGCGTTCAAGCGAGTGTGAGTCTTGAAGAGTCAGCATTTCGCTTCGAGGCCTTCCCTGTGCGGTTGCTTGGCCGCGCTCGTGTGACCGTGTCAAGCACAGCTTGTCCCTCAGCTTGGCGTTCCGAACCCGACTTAACCACCCCCTTTGCCTTGGATAGGAAGTGCCTAGCGCTAAGCTATGATGTCTTCTCGTCCTGCTTCTTGCCTTCAAAGTACTGTTTGCTCGGAACAGAGTCAAGACGGATGATCATAGAGTCAGTAAATCTGGATCGCCAGGTGCCTTCCATGCGCAATATTCGATCAAGTACTCACCTTTCCGATCTTGGCAGCCACATAGCGGAGCGTTCGTGTGAAGCCTGCCGTGTAGATGCCCTTGATGGATTGGGACCACGCCGGACCCTTGACCGTGTCAGCAATCTGTCGCAACAATACTTCTGAAAAGTCTTCCCTTTGTACTGCTGCCCTCCAGAATGCGTTGAGCTTCTCTTCGCGTTCCAATCTCGATGGCGACCGTGGTACTGTATCGAGTGTCTTGGACAGAGATAGCTTGAGGAATGCCGGGTCCAAGTGTGGTTGCTTTGTGTAGTGGTCTTGCACCTTTTGACGCAGACATCTTGGCAAGCGAGCAGCGTACGCTGCTCTGGTCGAGACAGAGTCATCTTGAAGGATCCGGAAGCGATTGCCTCTCACCTCCTCAACAGAGAGCGTGCCCAAGTTGCGCATGAGCCCGGCATACAGTCGTCGGAATTCTTCTCGTTGGTTGAGCACAATGTTGCGTACCTTGTTCGAATTCTCGCCTCCTGGCACCGACATTCTAAAGTCACCGGTATAGCTGAGAGAAGCGATTCGGGTGTAGAGCTCCACCTCGCTAAATTCCCGTGGCAACAATAGCAGTGCGGTGCGCAAGGCTGAGGCGAGATTGACTTGCTGCGCCAGTCTGACCCTAGCATCCGATGTGACAAGAGCGACGGGTTTGTGCATACGGCCACTGACGTAGAGCGTCTCCCAGTCCAGCAGGTCGGTGCAGAGGTCGTCGACGCTGATGATGCCGTACTTGACCAGCTCATCCTCGAGCTTGATGTATGGGTTGTACCAGATCTTGGCCCCTCTCTGCTGGACGAGTCCGATTCCTACGCTACCAAGCAGGCGACTGAGTAGAGAGTAGTGCTTGGGGTGCTGCGTCATGTTGAGAGAATGCCAATGCTGTGGATGGGTGACTGCCATGATAAAATCGATCATCTTTTTGCCGTCCTTGGTCTGGGGCCGTTTCGAGTGTTCGGGTCCGGCTTCCGTTTGCGAAAAGACACCGGAGCCGTATGCGAAGGCGAATCGAACAGGAGCATCAAAGCATGCGAGAATGCTGAGCAGGCGCCGATTCGTTTCGTCGGAGACGGGTACGAGCTGGTTCGATCCGAAGGAGGGTGGGAAAGAGGGTGGTGGGAACTTTGTTTCCGAGATGGGGCTGGTTGGGACCAGACGTGAGATGGCATCCGAAGATGCTTTCATCGAGGGTTGCGATAGTTTTCCGGATGATGAAGACGCAATGCTGTGCTCGCTAGTTGATTTGAAGCATCTTCTTTGCCCAAATAGTTGTGCGGTGTCTGCGATGCTGACCAATGGTATGAGCATGTATGCATCCCGACTGCTGCTCGGGAGTGCTCGCCGTGACGAGCGTGCAACAGCAGCGCGTGCTCGTGGAGCGACAGACAGCATGCTTTGAAACGAAAGTCGAAGATGGTGGACGAAGACGAAGAAGTGAACGTCGAGAGCAAGAAGTAGTCGGCAATGAGCACGTCGTTTGCTGTCAAGAAGAATTGCGCCGCGGCTTTCAGCATGAGCACAGACTGTGACTGCAGCGAGTAAGAAAAAATCACTCCACATTTCTTCTCGTCCGCCTTTTTCGCCCGCGGAGGCCGCCAGACAGACGAGCGCACAGCGGCCAAACGAGCTCAATTGCCTCACACGCTCATTCTAACGGCATGTGCCGCTGTGCTGCAGAGAGCTCCGTGTGTCTCATCGCAATCACCTTATACCTAGCATCGATGCACGTTGAAGACTTTTGGCAGTGTGATTTGTATTCACAATTGGATGATCACTCTGAAAGTGGAGGCGGGATCGAGTCAGGATCGACAGCTTCGTCTTCTTCCTCTTCGACGTCGGTGAACTGTACAATTGGTTGCGAGATCGAAGCTGTGATGGCCGCATGACACAAGTTGGATACGGACCGGGGGCATTGTCAATAATCTAGGTCTGGAAGTCAAAGAAGGGGATGAGATCCTATACTTACACGCTCCCTGAGCGCGGAAGCCAACGCAGATGGCATCGGCGTCCTTGAGACCTGCTTTTCGCACGGTCAAATCGGACTGCGCAGTGTCTTGATCGAGAGGCATATAGATGGTCATGGTCTCGTCGGCCCCAGTGCTGCTAGCGATGAAGAGACCGATATCCTCTTCTGAGTCCATCTGGCTCCATTCTGGGTAAGACTTGCCGTCCGGCTGTGCGTATTGTGGTAGGGTGGAGAGCTCTGCTTGATTTGTTGAGCGGACAGCAGTGAGAAAGTCACTCTTGAGCGACGAGATGAGAGTCGAGGGCTGACATGGCAGGAAAAGGGTGGTCTTGTGATACTTAAGACGTAGCACCAGCGCGTCTTTGATCTCGGTCGGCAAGGCAGGCTGCATGGTCAAAGGGAGAGTCAGCCAACTTGTTGATCTAGCACCGACGGACGAGGGGCCCTGAGCGCTCTTCGACTTACCATCCTGAAATTGCCTCGCAGAAGACCGTTGCGTAGAGCGAGACTTGGATATGTATAGCTGCGCTCTTGATGCTTGACTGAGCTGCGAGTATGGTGGTGTCGGAATGCTACGTGACGAACGAGCTGCGCAGATCAGAGCGGGAAGACCCTTGATTTGATTTCGGTCAAACCGCAACACTAGCATAATCTGACACTTTCGTATTTTCTGCGGTGCGCGGCTGTCGCGGCTACGTCGTTTGGCAGGGTCTGTGCGGGAGCGAAAAGCTCAACTTGGGCTAGAGAAGCTGCCGCCCGTAGAACCCGACGCGCAATCTGGCTTCGCATGCAACGTTTGAGCTGCCATGCATGATCCCCCGCCTCGACCTCAGAAGACATCATTGAGAATCAAATTGGATGCCATGTTTGTTGGCACTGGCGCATGGTCCGATAAGAAGACAGTCCTGTGACTTGTTGGACGTTGCTGACTCGTAGATTGTTGATGTTGCAACCAAGCCTGTGAAGTGCACGTATATATAGCCGACCTCTGGTGTCATCGACCCGCACAAACAACTGCCCGCTCTCTTCTCTGTCTGCTTGCGTTTGCGGTAAGTATTGCGTACCCATGCCTGTCTTCTCCCATAGAAAGCATATCCCAAGGTCTCCGTCACTCTGGATGTCCGCGGATGAAGACGACAAGCGGGGCAAAGCTCGAGAGCGGGAATCATATTTTTTTGCCGTCCTCCACCTTGCGTTGTCCCTCGGCAGTTCCGCAGCGAAAAGAGCCGGATGAGAGCCGACAAAGCTGATTCACTTGACATCGGATGACCCGTCCAACCGCCTCACATGACCATTTCTTGCTCGCCGACAGACAGTCTGACTGACTTTGCTTTGCGTTCATTCTCCTCTTTGACCAACAATCACTCTTCCTCCCACACCCCCGTCGACAACGACCACGGACAACAGCCTCTTGTAGCATGCTCCGCTCTGCAGGCTCTTCCTCTTTTCGTTCTACCCTCCGTCGCTCCACCGCTTCATACTCGACTCTACTGTCGCAACGAGCTCTGCCCTCTCTCTATCAAGCTACATCACGAAGCACTCTGATCAACCGCTCCATCCACACCACAATCTCCGCCAAGATGCCGCACATGCCACAGGGAATCGTCAAGGGCGGCAAGGAAGACCTCAAGCTCAACAATCAGTCGCTCTGGCAAACTAAAGCCTACGTCAATGGAGAATGGATCGATGCCGACAACAAATCCACTCTCAAGGTCTTCAACAAGGCCACCGGCGCAGAGATCGGTCAAGTCCCCGACATGGGTGCTAAAGAGACCACCGCTGCCATCAATGCTGCCGAGGCAGCCTTCAAATCTTGGTCCAAGACCACCGCAAAGCATCGCCACGATCTCCTCATGAAGCTCTTCTACGCACATCAAGAGAACGCCGAAGACCTCGCCAAGATCATCGTCGCCGAAAACGGAAAGGCTTTCCCCGAAGCCAAAGGAGAGATTGGCTATTCCAACGGTTTCCTCGAGTGGTTCGCTGAAGAGGCCACGCGCACCTACGGACACACCGTCCCTTCGCCCCTGCCTGGCATTCGTAACGTCGTACAGATGCAGCCTGTCGGTGTCGCTGGTCTCATCACTCCTTGGAACTTCCCAGCTGCCATGATCACTCGTAAAGCGGCTCCTGCCCTCGCTGCAGGCTGCACCGTCGTCATCAAGGCGCCTTCCGAGACTCCCTTCTCTGCACTCGCTTTCGCCCATCTCGCCGAAAAAGTCGGCTTCCCCAAAGGCACCATCAACGTCGTCACCTGTGCCAAGGGCGACAACGAGATCGCCGTCGGCAAAGAGCTCTGCGAGAACCCCACCGTCCGCAAGATCTCCTTCACCGGTTCCACGCGCGTCGGCAAGATCCTCATGAGCCAGTCCGCATCCACTCTCAAAAAGCTCTCGATGGAGCTCGGCGGCAACGCTCCCTTCATCGTTTTCGACGACGCTGATCTCGACAAGGCTGTCGAGGGTGCTATTGCCTGCAAGTTCCGAGGCTCGGGTCAGACCTGCATCTGCGCAAACCGAATCTACGTCCACGCTAGCATCAAGGACGAGTTCCTCAAGAAGCTCGCTGCTAAAGTCAACGATTTCAAAGTGGGCTACGGCATGGACGAAGGCACCACTCACGGCCCCCTCGTCAGCGAAGTCGGTCTCAACAAGGTCGAAGAGCACGTCAACGAATCCGTCAAGAAGGGCGCAAAGGTCGTCGTCGGTGGTAAGCGCGGAGAAGGCCTCTTCTTCGAGCCCACCGTCATCACCGATCTTCCCGACGACGTCCCCACTGACCGCGAAGAGACGTTCGGTCCCCTCGCCGCCGTCTACACTTTCACCAGCGAAGAAGAGGTCGTGCGCAAGGCCAACAACGTCGACGTCGGTTTGGCCGGCTACTTCTTCTCCAAGGACTCGGCCCGCTGCTGGCGTGTCGCCGAAGAGCTCCAGGTCGGCATGGTCGGCATCAACACCGGTCTCATCTCTCAAAACGCTGTTCCCTTTGGTGGTGTTCACGAGTCTGGATTCGGTCGTGAGGGCGGCCGAACCGGTATCGACGAGTACATGGTTCAGAAGCTCATGGTGTTTGGTGGTGTCAACTGATTCGGGTACGAGGAAAAAACAAAAAGATTTTGCAAAGACGTGATATGCTAGCTGCTGTGTCATGACCATATGCATGTGGTGTTGAGTGTGTGTGGCGAATTTCGTGCCGATTCGGACTAGGCCCTCCAACCGTCGAGCAGGGCTGCCATGGGTCTGAACTCGAGCAATTGGCATTCCAGCGCGTTGACACGTTTCGACTGAGACGATCCATCCCGACGGTACATGTCAAGCACCGTGGACCCCGACGCTTCGTGATCAGTCTCGACTCTGGGCAAGCTGACCCCGAGCTTGTACCATCCTCCCGACGTCGTCAGTGCGATCAAGCGATACTGTAGGCGGTATTTATCTTGCGCGGATGCAGCTTGGTCCATGTCGCTGGATCGTGCCATGGCAGCCCGGCTGCGAGCCTTGTCTGAGCCTGAACGATCCTTGTCATGTCCGACACCCTTGGTCGCTGCGGGAGAAAGACGCGCTGCAGAGGGGCTTGCTTCCACAATCCAACAAAGAAAAACGCTTTCCTCAACGCTTGCTTCGCCTTTACGTATATCGCTGATTCGACTGCGCATCTGCGCCCATGCACCGTCTGTCGACTTCTCCGTCCCAGCAGCCTTAGCTGGCGGCGCACCTGCTCCGTACAGACCGCCATCCTCTGCAGCTGACGACGCCGTGTAGTGACGGGAAGAGGCACCAAAGCTCTTGAGCGGGATACGGAATTGTGCGCTGCTCCATTCCGACTTGAGATACTGCGGGAGAACAGACGGCGGGATCTGGCCTGCAAGACCACCCAGGCTGGATGGCAGATACTGAGCAGCTGCGCGGCCGAGATTGGCTGTCCGCGAGATTGAAGATTTCGAGGTCGGACTCTGATCTCCCGCGTTGCTTTGCACTGTGGCCGATTCGACATCGAGCAAGAAGATGTGGATTGTACCTTTGTCGCTTGCAGCCGCAACAAGCGAGGCATCCGGCGTAAATGCAATACTCAAGATGGTTGCAGGATCCGTTCCACGACGCAGCTCGCGCAGCAGTCTCGCGCCAAAGCCAGTCCGTCCCGGTGTGCTCGAGTTGCGCTCCTTGGACGTACCCGCTTCCGAGCTGCCGGAAAGTTTGTTAGTCCACACGCGGATCAAGGTGCCTTTCGTTGAAGCCGTAGCGAGCAAACTTCCATTGGGACTGATCGCGATGGCCGCGATGGAAGACTCGTGCGCGACAATGATCGATGCAGCGCCCACTGACAAGGTAGGATTCGACAGATGAGGGGCTACAGACTGTGTTGCCGGCAAGCCTTGTAGCTTGACGCAAAGGAGCTGGACGTGTCCCTTTTGTCGGCCTGGAAGCGCGACAATGGCGCTTGGTGACGCAGAGTCGCCACAGTACGGTGCTACCGATCCGAGTCCTTCGGAGTTCTTGTAGGTCTCAACAGCTGCCCTCTTCTGTATCCTCCAGTTTGAGCTGACGTTACTTCCGTCCAAGCCTTGGATGGTCGAAGGTGGCGAAAGCTCGAAAATGACAGCTTTGGAAGATAGCACGACCACAAGCACCACGCAGAACTGTGACGACCTGACCTTTCTCGTGCTTCTGTTGTCGGTGGATGCACGCCCTTTGCCTTTGGGGCCGTCGTTCGTGTGCCTGCTTGATGTAGCATGAATAGAAGTGGCATAGATGCCTCGGACAACTTCGCTGAATTCAAGTTCTGCGACTTCGCGACCATGCAAGATCTGAGGCCTTGCTTTTGCAGTAGCATCAGTCGCAGTGGTTGCCAAGCTCGAGACCGAGTCGACTAGTGCTGGGCCCATCGGACGATTGGTCTGTCCTGAGAACAGGCTACGAGTGGCCGAAGCGGGCTGAGTCAACGGCGTAGTCGATGTGGTAGCTGAATTGTTGAAAGAGCGGGAAGACACCGCTGATGTGCGCAGAGGAGCATCCGTGCTTGAGCCAGGCGGACCTCCGCGTGAATCTTCCTCGGCGAAAGGGTCTGCAAGGTTGGCTGAGCTTGACATGATTGAGTGGGAGTGGAAAGAAGAAGACAGATCCGGGGACGATTGATCCAGCAAGGCCGAGCTGGAGGCTATTAATTGCGATTGGGACGATTCGGTAGCAGCTTGCAGGCGACCAATTCCAAGCGAGCTCGCGCCAAAGCTGCAGTCCAGTCCCTGCCCACTCTGTGTTGAAGCAGCGAGATGGGTGCCGATGCGGGCTTCTTCGAGATCGTCTGCATCGACCAGTGATGATGTGGAGAAATGAAGATTGTTCGCAGGAGAGGGCGAGCGCACTGAGCCCTGCTTTATGACGTCCACATGATCGAAGTCATCGGAAGGAGTTTTGCCGTACGCATCGAATTCGGACCCGGCAGAGAAGATGGTGGAAGCGCGACGTGACGGCGCAGTGCTGAGATCGTCGTCGTCTGAGTCAACGTCACGGTGGGCATCAGCTGGCTGTTTCGCGGTGTACTCTGCTGCCTCATCCCAAAGGACGACTTTGTTTGGTGCAAAGCGAGGCACTCTGCCGCCTCCCACGAGAAGAAGGAGGGAGGTGTGCTGAACGGGAACGGCGTGGGAGAGACCTCCCTGCGACGAAGACCAAGTTCTGTTTGACACGAGTTTCAACGGGTCAGTCTGTGCGACCATGAAGCCATTGAGGGTGGCACAGCTGAATACTGCTGGTTGAGAGAGGCCATCCGTGTTAGGACCCGGTCCCGTGATGCCCGGGCGCGAGTCTAGGTTGAAAGCATTCTGCAAGCTAGCGAGATCAGGAGAGCAGAAGCTCGCATGTCGAAAGAGCGGAACAGCAGCGTGCGATTCGATGGTATGCCTTGGGAGATGCATGCTGGCGGTCGCGGTGTGCGAGGTTAGCCAGACGCAAGCTGAAATCTTCGACTAGCGTGTCGTGAGCATTGCAGGGATGGCAGTCCTCGACCTGCGAGGGGAAAGGAGCGTTGCGCAACCAACCAAGGAATCCCCCTTGACTGCTTGACGTTGGTTCCGCGATATAAGCCGGGTCGAAAGACGGCTCTCGATGGTCGCAGAGGCCGATTCGAGGGGGAGGAGATGGAGGATGATAATCAGAGTTGAGCGAAAGTGAATTCAGGGTCCTATCGTGAAGGCTGAGTTGGGTTCAGAGTGATGGACAGGCTGCGAGGCGGAAGCGCTTCCTTGCATGTCAAAAGCGTGGAGGCTGCGCTTTTTTTTTCTTCAAGGTGTTACAACGACCATGGTCACAATTTCGACTTTTTTCGCGCCCACGACGAGGTTCGGCTCCGTCGCAATTCGAGGTTTTGGCGTTCAGTAACGTTCTTCTCATCCCTCCCCTAGCTTGACCATTCACCATTCAGAACTATCCAGCACACGCAGCATCGTATCACCTACAAGAGGCGACAGCAACAAGAGACAACGAGCTGTATCAGATTAGAATCAGCAGCGCGCTTCAGTCTACGTCGAGCACGCAACATCCCTCTTGATTCACATCAGTCATGGGCAAACACTATTGCGACTACTGCGACGTATTCCTGACGCACGACTCGGTCTCAGTTCGCAAAGCACACAACAGCGGCCGAAATCATCTTCAAAATGTGCGCGAATACTACCAAACGCTTGACCCGGAACAGATCCAACAGGTGCTCGACACATTAGCGCAGGAATACGATCGACGAGGCATCGAAAAGCCAAGAGACCTTCTTCAACCTGCGGGCTCTTCCTTCATGACTTTCGGATCGGGTCCATTGAGCGGCACTTCAGATCGAGGTTCGTATCCCTCCAGCATCCCCAACATCACCGAACGAACTTTGACTGACTGACTGACTGATCACTCACTCACTCACACAATTCTTACCTTCCATCTTTCCGTCGTTTAGCATTCCGATCGCAAGGTCCGCCATCAAGAATGCCGATGAACGGGGGGACCGGGGTAGGTCCTGATCGCAGTGGTGGTCCCAGAGGCGGCCCTGGCGGATATGGTCGATACGGCAATAATGACGGCTCGTCCAGAGATCACGGCGCACCACCCAACTACAACCGCCCGCCTCCGCAAGGCGGTCCTTACTCTCGACCTCCTCCGAATATGATGAACAATGGTCCACCCGGCGGCAACAATGCTTCGTATCCACCAAGAGGCCCACCTCCAGGCTACGGAGGTCCGCCGCCGTCGTCCTATCCGTCTGGACCGCCTCCCAACATGCGTGGACCACCGCCGTCGCTCGCTCCCAATGGTACTTACCCGCCACAATCGCGGTCAGGGTACGGCTCTCGTTGAGTTTCTAGCTGGACTGACACTGTTCGGTTTTGTATTATTGCACGCCACAAACTGTACTTTAGCACATTGACAAAAAATATCCTTGGCATTCAGCACGAAACATGAGACAAGAAGCAGACAAATGACAACAAACGGACGAGGGGAGACGTTATGAGATGAGACATATGAGAACGAAACGAGCCGGGCTATATGAGAGAATCAAGTGGCCGGGCGAAGGGCGCGAAGTCGCTCAGCGAGCGCATCATCTTCCTTGTCTTTGACCTTGCTGTCGGGGACTTTGGGTGCCAAGTCGGCCACTTTGCCTTCGAGCAGACCACCTTCGCCGAGCTTGTGGTTGATCTCGATACCGTTCTCGTCTGCTACCTGCTGCATGAGTAAGTCGACCTGGTCTTGAGGCATGCTTTGTGCGGTGGTAGCGCCGATGGTGCCTTCCATGTACGAAGTCTGCACGTCCATGTCTTCAAATTGGGTCTCGAATTTGTCCATGACCATGGATATGCGCTCGAGATTCATGCTTTCCATCGCCTTGTCCATGCCTTTGACTACGGATGCCATGCTGCCCGACACTTGACGCATGGTGACGGCGGTCTCTACCCTGCTGGCTACCGCATCGATGCGACTTCCCAATCGCAAGAGATTCAGCGATTCATTCTTCTTGCGGATGGCATTGGATGCATAGATGCGCGCTCCCTCGGTGTTGCCTTGGGCGAGCGCTTTCTTGAGCTTGGCTTTCTCGGCCGTCTCGTCCTTGGTTGCCTTTCGTGCCTGTCGCTGGAGTGACTTAGCCGTAAACTTGAGCTGGAACAGAGACTTCTCTAGTCCTGACATGGTGTGGATGTGATGCTGAAGCTGCTCTCAGCAGCCCGGCTTTCTTGGAAAATGCGTGTTGCTTTTGGATGTTCACAAGGGGGTCCACAATGTGCGAGCGCCAGTTGTGGTGGTTTAGACTGAGTAACGGCCGTGCGCTCCAAGCTGTTGCGGTTGCGATGCTGAGGTTGAAAGGTGGTTCGATTCGTCAGGCGGGATCGTCGTATGTGAGTGAGCCGCAGAATGTGTGTGTGTGTGTGTGTGTGTGTGTGTGTGTGTGTGTGTGTGTGTGTGTGTG
>MJEU01000167.1:0-18517 GCA_001748505.1 Sporisorium iseilematis-ciliati | reverse complement strand
GGGGGGGGGGGGGGGGGGGGGGGGGGGGGGGGCAGTGCTGAAGAGTTTGTGGCGGTCTTTGAGCTGGATGTGGCATTCGACGCCGATGACTGCTTGCCAGCCGGGAGGGAGGGGAGGGTATCGGGATGGGGTGGTGGAAGGGTCATCGGTCGCGGAAGAGGAGGGCTTGCTTTTGCTCTTCTTCTTGGCTGCGGTCGGAGGAGAGGTGGCGAAGCATCGATTTGATCGAGATACTGGGAGCTGGTAGCCTTCCAAAGCGCCTGCTGTCGAGGTTGAGCGCCATATGCGTGCTGTGGAAGCGCTCGGTGCAGCCCGCGCATCGTGAGAAAAGCTCCTTGCTGACCTCGCAAGAGCCGAAGGTGACCGTGCATGTTCAGCGCCAGAGAGCGCCAAACATCGACGACAGGTCACGACAACTGCCGGGCATCTTGACGCCACCATCTGGTCTGACGTCGGGTGCTCCGAGAGTGAAGGTCGAAGCTGTCTTGCGATGCTGATACGGTCGAATGTGCAAGAGAAGGTCGTAATAAAGCTTGTTCTGTGAGCGGTACATTCCGAGATCCGGATTAAATTTTGGCTTTGGTCTTTGCGGCTTCGGTGAATTTGATGGACCCTGAGCTTGACCTCTTGCGAAGAGGCTTCAAGTGACAAACATTGCCACGGCTTGTTCGATACTCTTGCCCCCAACCTTACAAAGCCATGCTCGGCATGATTGATCATTAGCTACGAGCGAACATCAAGGATTGACTTTCTCCAAGCTGAGCCAGCTCGTAAGCCAACTTTGCGAACAAGGTAGTTGTTTGTTACAGTATAGTACAGAGTGCTCGACGACCGAAGAGCTTGCTTGTGCATTTCCAGCCAAGCTTGTAGATTGGACCCTCGCAACGTGTGCTCGATGATCGACGTGCTGATCGTCTCCGTCGGTCGAACGTGTCAGAGCCGCTCAGTCAACGTCAAGCTCACGGTCCCAACGATAAAAAGCCAAAGCCGGAGAATTGACCGAAAAAAACCAACGCGCGTGCCGATAAACAAGGCTGACTGACCGCCATGGCCGATGAGCCGAAAACGAACAAAGGAAACCAAAGCTCTGCCTTATCTTGTTGGTTGTGGGCGAGTGCATCCGCTTCCGCTTCCTATCCCGAGCCTCAAACAATAGGACTGCGGTGTGCGGGTCATCCGGTGACATTGTGTCGGAGGGAGCGAGATGCGTCGAGATGAGATCTTCGGAAGGGTCCGCCCCGTCGCTCATTGTCTGACGGTGGAGCCAACAAACGAAATTTCTCACACAGAGTGACTGGCTGAGAGGCGTGACTGTGACTGTGACTGTGACCTTTTTGCAAGAAGAAACTGGCTACGCCCTCATCCTTCCCACGACCATCGCTGCTGAGTTGTTCTGAGATTGTCAGTCGCTCGTTCGCTCTTCTCTCACTCCCACATGCATCGGTGCGCAACTATCTTTGCTTTGCCCACTCGCCACCTATCGCGCTTCGTCTCAACCTCGACAGTCTCGTCTGTGCGCCACTCTTGGTCCGTACAAAAACTCGCTCGAGCTCAAGTCGGCACTGCTTCCTTCTCGACCACACGCTTGCTTTCCAACGCTCGCTCTCGCAACGGTCAGGACGATTCAAGCAACATGACCACCTCTTCCTACCCGCTCCAGCCCTCTGAGCCCGTCGACCCGGTTCACGGCCCTTCCAAGACTCAAAAGCCTATCAACGTGCAGACCAACGGTCATGTCGATACCGTGCTCTCATCTACCAGCCAGTCTGCCAAGACCGCTCCTCTTCTCTCAGCTGACCCGCTCAAGGGCAAGGTTGACAACGCTCGCAAATTGCAGCTCCTAGCAAGAGACTTCCGATCCGACACCATCACCGCCCCCACCGAATCAATGATTCGCGCCATGGCAGAAGCCTCCCGCGGTGACGATGTCTATGGCGAAGACGAAACCACCAATTCTTTCCAGGCCGAGATTGCTGCTCTCACAGGCAAGGAGTCGGCCATCTTTGTTCCCTCTGGAACGCTCTCCAACCAGCTTGCGCTCAGAACGCACCTCCATCAACCACCTCACACCGTGCTCTGCGATACTCGCTCTCACATTCACCGCTACGAAGCCGGCGGGATCGCTTTCCACTGCGGTGCATCCACCGAAATCGTCGCCCCCTCCAACGGCCACCATCTACGATGGGAGGAGGACATCAAGCCCAACCTCAACTTGAGCGACGACATCCACTTCTCGCCCACCCGAATCATCTCGCTCGAAAACACGCTCAACGGCACCATCTTCCCACAAGATGAGATCGTCAAGATCTCCACCGAGGCACGCAAGCTCGGCTTGATCATGCACTTGGACGGCGCGCGAATCTGGAACGTCGCTGCCGAGACTGGACTGTCGCTGAAAGAGCTCTGCGAGCCTTTTGACACCGTTTCGTTGTGTCTGAGCAAGGGTCTGGGTGCGCCCATCGGAAGCATCTTGGTTGGACCCTCTCAATTCATCAAGAAGGTCAGGCATTTCAGGAAGCTCTACGGTGCAGGTGTAAGGCAGGTCGGTCCACTGGTTGCTGCGGCTCGTGTGGGTGTCGTCGAAAACTATCCGAAACTGCACGCTACCCATCAGCTGGCCAAGTATGCAGGCGAAGAGTTGGAGAAGTTGGGTGTACGTTTGACTGCGCCCGTCGAGACGAGCATGGTGTTTTTGGATACCAGCTCGGTTAGCATTCCGATCAGCGAATTGGTCGCGAGGGCTGCGGCCCTGGAGCAGCCCATCAAGCTAGGAGGTGGTAGGATGGTTGTTCATCATCAGATTGAGAAGCAGGCGGTGGACGATCTGTTGGACTTGATTCGGGTAATGAAGCAAGAGAAGCAAGACGGCAAAGGCAGCAGCAGCGTAGTCAGCAACGGCGAGGGTGCCGGATTGTACTCGTCCAGCATGACCGCCGCCCCCACCAACTCCGCTACGGAAGACCGAAACGTCGTCTTCCAATCCATCGGCACCTCCAAGCCCGAAGAGCTGATGAAGCACAGCCTCACCCTCCACCTCCCCTTCCCCGACCGCGCCTCGGCACAGACCCTCTCCGACTCGATCCGCGTCGACAAGGAACTCAAACCGAAAGAGGTACGCAAGGAGTTCACCATCACCTCCTCCTCTTCCGGCAAAGTCGAGCTCGGCGTCAAGATCTTTGCCACCACCGTGCGGCAGTTGCGGCTGAGCGTCAATGCGTTTTTGGAGGACGCGAGTCTGGTCTGCAGGACCATGGGCCATTTCGATCCGCTGCAGAGGGGGATCGAGGAGGTGAGGAAGCTGGAGTTGGGAGGTGGAGAGCTGGAGCAGGGGAGTGTGGGGATCGCTGGTTAGGGGAAGCGGAGTGTATGGATAGTCGGTTTCAATAGAGATTTCGTTCCCGCGTGCCTACGATGTGAATCGTCTGTGATAAGGACGGCTTTGCACACTTTTGAGACTCTATCACGCTAGACACGACAACGACCGCTTCACACCTCACACACACCAACCACACTGCGACACACATCAACAAGAACAAGAACACGATTCAATTTCAACCTTTCTCTCTAACGAGCCTCGGGCAGCCCCCCTCCTCCCGCACCAGCGCCTCCCGCACCACCATCCCCACCTCCGTCCCTCCTCACCCTCTCAGCCACGCTGTTAACCTTGTCATCGGCCTCCTCATCATCGGCCGCCATCGCAGCTGCGATCGCCGCCGCATCCTCGGGGCTGATCTCATCCTCACCCTGTGCAGTCGCTTCCCCCGTAGCGGTCGCGTTGTTTCCTCCAGCGGTCGCGCCGTCGTTGTCGTCGCTATCGCCGATCTTCAACGCTCTAAACTCGTCGGCCGGCTTCCTGTCGACCATGAGCAGGATACCACCCGTTCCTCCGATCGCCGAAGTGAGGATGCTTCGTGCTTGCTCGGCCGTCGGGCCGGCTCCGCTCTCCGCCGCAGCCGCAGCATTGACCACCGCTTGCTGCTGCAACGACTTTCCACCCGCCACCTGGGGCGTCACAACCCCGCTCCCACCCGGCCCCGGCGAAGCCGCACCCACCAACCTCCCCGCGACACTCGACGTGTTGTACACGTCCTGCCTCACCTTACTCCCCAACCCCTGCACCGGCCGCACAGGAACATACCTCGCCCCCTCCCCAAACTTGACAAACTTGACCTGCGCCGGCGTCACCCTCGAGTAGTTCGGCAACACCTCAAACCTGGCCTCCTGCTTGCGCTCCTTCTTCACCTTGCCACCACCCCGCGGCTTATCCTCCACATCCTCCTCCTTGACATCCACATCCATCGCACCCTCCGCCACCGCCCTCTCCCTCTCCTTGTTCCTCTGCCTCGCCTGCGCTTTCGCCGTCGTCGACAACACCGCCGCCTCCACCCGCTCCACCTTCTTCTCCGACGGCGGCTTGAACGACACCGGATACGCAAACAGACTCGGCTTGGCCTCCGATACAAACTCAAACTCGGGGATCCTCAGCTCCCTGTTCAACCCGATCAGCGCCGTCGGCGTGAACGCCAACGCCGAAAAGTGCGCCAGCGGGAACCAGTACCAGAACTGCGTAAACAGCGCCATCCCCACGATCGCCGGCATGTTGGCATTCCCGCCCCGACTCTGCAGCGAGATCGTCACGTTGCGCCCACCCGCATCCACCAAACCCTGCGCAAGCGCCGCGCCAAACTTGGCCATCGCATCCTCGTGCTTGTCCGAGACGATCTTGTCAAACGTCTTGCGCGCGCTCGTCACGCGAGGGTTCAGCGCCTCGTTCTGCTGGATGAAGATCATCGCCAGCGCAATGCACGCCCCCTGACGCACGAAATCCACCGGATCCTTGGTCATCGGCTCCAACAGGTCCACCGCCTCATCCAGACCCGTCCCCGCACACGCGATGCCGAGCGCAAGCGTACTCCCGTACCGCACGTGCGGGTTGTACGACTCCGACAGCAGCTGCACGATGCGCGGCACCTGCGTAGGGTTGCGGAACAGCAGGAAGCCGAGCGAGGTCACCGCAGCACGACGCACGTCGTCGCTCACATCCGAAACGGCGATGTGCAGCAGACGCCGTATCGCCTTGTTGTTGGCCGTGCCGGCGTACGCGAGCGCGATGGTGTAGACACCACCGTACCGGAGGATCGCATCCTTGTCGGCGAGCAACGTGTCGATCATGGCCTCCGCCTTCTCCTCCTTTCCGTAGAACAGGAGCGAGATACCGATGGCGAGACCACGGATGATCTTCTCGTGCTGCGTCTCGTGCGCGTACTGCAGCATCTCCTCGACGGCCCGCTCCGAACCGGTGCCGAGCATGACGAGACCCATGGCGTACCCGCTCGCCTCGCCCGCAACAGCCGAGTCGGTGTAGAGAACGTTTCGAAGCTCCTCGTACACCTCCTCGTTGCCGGTAGCCATGCCAGCCGCACCGAGACCGAGAGCAGCACCGTGCTGGACAATCTCGGCAGGGTTGCTCTTGAGCGTGTTGGTGAGCAGCTCCATCACCTCTGCACCGTGGTTGGCGTGGATGAGACCGAGGGCGAAGAGACTGCCGCCTTCAGAGTAGACGCTGCTGGTGACGCCGTCCTGGGGCAAATACGGTCGGAGGATGCTGATACCTTCCTTCAAGTTGCCCTTGTTGAGGATACCGAGGGCGGCGGTGGCGGTGAACTTGGACCAGTTGGAAGCCTTTGCGAGCCACTCGAGGTTCTCGCGCAGGAACTTGTCCGAGGTCGTACCGGCGTTCATGAAGGCGTTGGCAAAGCTGAGCGCCGAGTGGTAGATGGAGCTGCGAGCGTCGAGCGCCTCCTTGGTGGCTTTGAGGATGGGCAGGTCAGCCTTGTTGGAGCGCTTGAGGAACTCGAGGTAGAGCTGGATGCTCTCCTCGCCCTGAAGGATGGATCGAACGCGCTCGACGCAGGAAGAGATGGTGGTTGCTTCGGACTCTGTCGAGCCGTCCATGTCGGCATCGGCGTCAGCGACCTCGGCCTTGACGACAGAAGTTTCGGTCGAGGCCTTCGAAGAGAGATCCCGTCGCACGTTCTCGAGGAACTCCTGCGTGGCGCTCTCTGCCAAGTCGAACGCGAGCTGATATGTGACGAGAAGGGGGTCACGAGGAGTGTTGGCGAGCGAAGAGCTCGAAGGCTGATGCGCTTGCTGAATGAGGCCGAAGAGGAGCTCCGAAGCGAGGTTGGGCGCGTTGAGGTAGACGTAGCACTGGCCGATGCTAAAGTGATCTGGGTTGGGAAGCCTCTGGAAGAGCTGGACGAGGAGGTGAAGGATCTGGTTGCGGGTCTCGATGGAGGGCACAACACCGACAGAGCTCTCGAGGACGTAGGTGAGGAGCTCCGCATCTTGAGTGACCGAGTAGACCTGCTCGATAATGTCCAAGCGTTGCGTCTCGAGAGCGATGCCGAGGGCCTGTTTGAACTCCTTGTCGGCGATGCAGCGTGCAAACATCTGGTCGACGATGCTTTTGAGTCTCGGGTCGGCAGCGGATTTTTGAGCGGCAGCTTTGCCAGCAGCAGCAGCAGCAGCAGCAGCAGCAGCAGCAGCAGCAGCATCCGAGTCCGATGTCAAGGTAGCGGCTGTGGCAGGGGTGTTGTCCTGAATGTACTTGTCGATGGCTTTGGAGACAACCGTGTCGACGTACTCGTCCTTGACCTCTACGTCAAAGAGAGGGCCGGCACCGAGAGCAAACATGAGAGCCTCATCGTGCTCTCCGAGGTGGAAATAGATTTTGGAGGCGACGAGAGCAGCGAGCTGGCGGTCGGGGAAGCGCTCATCTTCGTAGAGGATTTCGATCTTGGAGATGGCATCTGCAATCTCTGCCCAGAACTGATGAACCAGCGAGTCGAGGCGCTTGAGAGCGTAGGACTGGAGCTCGGGCTCTTGCTCGTCTAGCAGGGCGACGATACCCGCAGCAGAGGTGACGGGTGCGACCATGACTGTGAGAGAAGCCGTGCTCTATCCGATCGTGCTTGTTTAAGCTAATGCTGTCGCGAAGCCGGAGACCAGAAGGGAGTGCGCAGAAGCTGCTGCGATGCGATAGCGCGGGAGAATCTGTCCAGTTCGAAACTAAAAAATAAAGGATGGAGTTGAAGTGACGAATGGGAAGAGATGAAAGTTAGTGTTGAGAAGGAGTTGTGTGTTGGAAGAGAGAAGAGTGTTTCTTGCGAAGCTCACAAAGAGGCGGCTTGTGCTCGCTGACGACGCGACTCAGTCGACAGGGCCAAAGAGGCACGACGACAGCCATCTCTCTCTTCTCGTGCTCTGCTGTGCGATGTGATCGACGCTGAAAAACCTCCACCAACCGACACGATTTTTTTTTCAGAATTGTGTTGGTCATGGATTTAACATCGCTAATTCGACCGAAAAATCCCGGCTTCAGCCTCCACAGCCAGCCACGAGCTTTACACGCCTTGAAAAGGCTCAGTCGACACGCGCAGCAGAAGACGCTGAGCGTGGCTGGAAGCTTCTTTGCAATCAGAGACCAACACTTCGCAAGTCGACTGCAAGAAAAGCAACCTTGGCCACCATCATCCTCCGCCTGTCATCGGACTGCCGCATGTTCGGGTATTGGCGACGTATGGGTGTCTCTCGCTCCCTTCGCTAGGCTCTGCATTCCCGCTGGGGTGGCCTTTGCGCACGCTCTCGTCGCCAAGATGAGGTTTCGAACCCAAGTGGCTGACGTCTCCATCTTCACGCGCGTAGTCCAGTCGATCGGCAAGGTAGCCAACAAGTGCATCCTCAAACTCACACCAGACAAGATCCACATCATCTGTCTCGGCGACACGGACGGCACGCAGATCTGGTCGCAGATGCAAGTCGACTCGATCTTCCAAGACTACCGCATCGAATCCAACTTTCAGAACCACATCAACCTCGAAGTGTCGCCGGATACGCTGCTCAAGGCGCTCAGATCCGCCAACAATGCGTACAGCGTCATCCTTCGCCTTGCCAAGCGCAACAAGGATCCTCTGCTCAGCTTTTCGATTTCAGCACAGAGCCACACGGGCGCCAAGCTGGAAGTGGTGCAGGACGTGCTCATCAAGGTGTTGAAACCGGCAGAGATGAGCCGCATCGTCGAGCCGCTCTGCCCTGAACCGGATGTCCACATCATCCTGCCCAAACTGCTTCACCTGCGCACTGTCGCAGACCACATGCGGTCGCTCTCGGACGTGGTCACACTCTCAGCCAACCGTCAAGGCGAGCTGCGTCTGGCCGTAGTCGAAGACGAAGTCAGCTTGGACACCACCTGGTCAGGCCTCGCACACCCTACCATCGACGCATCACAGTCGAGCACAGCACAGAACCAGCAGAGCGATCCGTCGGAACACAAGAGCGTCAATCTCGAGATGAAGTCGTTGCTGAAGTTCCTGTCGAGTTACATTGTTGCGACCACCACGATCGCTTGTATCTGCGCCAACCACTGCGCCATCTTTTACGTCTACATCGGCGATGTTGACAAGAGCAGCGGTGTCATGACTTTCTTCCTCCCCGGCGTTGTCCGCGAGGATTGATGGAGCAGAGCCGATATGCTGCGATGCATTGCTTGTGTCGTGATTGACACGCACCACGTTCTCTACCGACCTTTCGATCTGTACCATTTGTATCATTAGTTAATATATGCATCCAGCCTGTTTTGCTTCCGTGTCTGAGCATCAAGTGTGATATCTCCGGGCTCGAGTATTGCTGACAGCTTGAAAGTATCGATAAAGGTTGCTTGGTGAGAAGATGAGAGAGGCTAGTCTTGCAGAGCGCGGAAGAAGCTGTTGTAGGCTCCCTCAACGTCGAATAGCATTTGTCGCGATTGATCCTCGTCGATCTCGTCGCTCGCCTTCATCTGATTTAGCGTAATGAGCCACTTGAGCAGCTTCGCGCGCGTATCGCTTGCATCCTGGTCTTTCCCTGCATCGTCGCTGCGACTGTATCCGCGCATGAGTTCGCTGAGCATGGGATGCAACTGATCCTTGGCACGCAGTTTGAGCTTGAGTGCGTCCATGAAGGTGATAAAGTTCTGTGTAGTTTCTGCGACCCATTTTGCCCTTTCGGATGATGTCTGTGACGAAGAAGACGAAGCATGCTCCACTGTAGCCGGTACGCCGACGTTGAGGCGATGTACAGCTGCGAGGTAGTTCATCTTGTAGATGCGCATAAAGTCGGCGAGGTCGTTGATGGGTCTGCTCGAGTTTCGCTCCTGATCGACGATGAGCTTGAGCATGGTCTTGTATTGTGCGAGAAGCCTTGTGCACGCGGGTGCGTATTCCTTTTCGGAGATGGATTCGCGCACGTAGGCCCGTTCGAGGTAGTCGAGAGCGACGATGAGACTGAAGAGCGTCGCCATGTTCTCGTAGCGCTCTCGGTCATGGTTGTTGGTGTATAGCCGCGCCTCCTCGTACGGGTTGAGCTCGCCGTAGGATGAGCTCGACATGATTGTGGATGCCGTGACCCGCAACGAGCGAGTTTGACCACCAAGCTCGGATGGTGTAAGTATGATGGTTGAAAGTAAGAAAGGAAGGATGGATCCGTGCGTTTAATGTCGGTTCGAGATCGGTGATTTGTACATATGCAAGCCTGCATGGGATTTAGCGTGATATTGTGATTGAGAAAGGGGTCCAGAGGCCTGATTTCGACTTTCGGCGTTCCCGCGCGCCACAAGTGAAGGTGAATTTAGAGAGAGAATCACAGAATGGCCTCCACGTCAGAACCGGCTTGGTGCTTCGGAAGGAACCCGGCTGTCTGATCAGGAACAGTTCCTCGACAAGACTGGCTATACTCTGTTCCATCACCTTGATCACTGCTCAATCAAAAGCGCTCAAGCACACAGCTCTATTATCACATCTTCGAACGCGAAAGGTGGCTATTCGACGCAGCATCACCGACCCTTATCCTCGGCTCCTTTCCAGCTTGTTGCTTCCCAACTCTTCCATGCTTCACTGATACCACATACACGCGCCTCGAGCATCTCTGCTTTACTGTCCAAGATGGATCCGTCATCAGATCCACCACTAGGCGGCTTCCACCATCACCGTCAGGGTCAGCGAATGGGTCCTTCACAGCCTTCTGGCAGCTCGTCAAGCCCACCGAGCTCCCATTCTCAGGGTCCTGCTTCTCCGTCTGGATCCACAGCTGCGTCTTCCAACCCTTTCGTGCGCTCTCACACCGACAGCGACGTTCTAGTTGCAATAAAGTGTCCTTCGCTCGACAAAGACTCAGCCGTCGTCAAAGTCAGACCCACAGATACCGTCCTCGCTCTCAAGCAAACCATTCAATCTACATGGCCTGGCGCTCCGCGTGCAGAGGGCATGCGTTGCATTCGATCCGGTCGCATTCTGAGCGATACCGAAGTGTTCAGCCAGCTCATAGAGACAGTAAGTGCTGTAGCACCACAAAGGCTCGTGCGTGTCCCACAGCTTGCTGACTTGTCCCCTCCAACCTTGCATTGACCCCCACCTCAAACCCACTTTAGCTTGAGCAAGGAGAGCCTCTATCGCTTCATCTCGTCATTCGTCCTGATGCGTGGTCGGATCCACAGAATCGGCCCACCCCTTCACGTCGCAGCTCCTATCTGCGGCAGCAGCAACAGCAGCAACAGCAGCAACAGCAGCAACAGCAGCAACAGCAGCAGCAGCATCAACAGCATCAGCGTGAGCACAGTCTCCATCGCTCTGCACTGGCAACACAAATTACCCCACAAGGCGTTATCGACGACCACGTTCCACCTAGACACCGCGCCACGTCAACCCAGGGTCCTTCCAGCTATGTCCCCACTTTCGGACCATACTTCTCCGATCCAGGTCTCACCCCAGCACCTTCTCCCTCTAATGCACCAGCAACAGACGACGAACCGTTCACATCCTCCAGCAATACGAGCAACAGCATGTTCGATTCGGGTACGACTCACGATGGTCTTGACGCGTACGCAGTGCTCATGGAGACGCTCCGTGTCACCGCTCCCGAGAATTGGCCCCTGGCGATCGAAGCGCTTAAGGAAGCCCACGATGAATACGTGCTCATCTACGAGCGTATCTACAACCAGGCGTATGCAGCACAAAAGGGCGGCGAGTCTGCGACATCATCTTTAGAAGTTTTCTCGCAAAGCGAGCTTCTGACCAGCGTCGAGACCACCTTGCTCGGCTGGGATCCTGTTCAACTACCCAGCGAAGATGACAATACCACCGCGACTACCTCGACTGCTTCGCCCAGCACCGGCAACGACACTCAACATCTGTACCAGCAAGTCACCCATCGAGGTCTGCCGTATCTGCTGCGCATCTCCACAACTCCGTTAGCCATTCAGCGCAGCGAGGCAATGAGCCAACTGCTACAGCGCATGTCAGCCCTCAAAACCGTCATCGACAAGCTCGAGTACGTCGCAATGCTCGGCCGAATCGCCCAGGCTCAGCATCCTACCTTGTTCGGTCCTCGTGACAACGTGTCCGGCGCGACCGCATCGACACATGGGACTGCTGCGACGGCACGGACGATGGCGCTCGAACAAGGCGGTGTCGTCGCTACTGTGAGCCGGATAGCCCGAAGCACCGCCGACGTCTTCCGTAGTATCACGTTTGCCGATGCGTCAGCTGTCATCTTGCCGATGCTGTTTGTGGGGTTCAAAGTCGGCGTTTTGCTTTCGGTCATGCTGCGGGGTGCCGATACGATGAAGAAGTACTTTGTGCTTGGTATGGCTTCGGTCTATGTCGTCTTTGAGAGCTACCGGATTGTTCAGCGTCGCATGCGGGCTCGGCAGCGGATGGCGCCTCGTGTCCCAGCGCCAGCACAGCCGCCAGTGCAGCAAGGTGATGACAATGCTGGGGGAGCTGCTGCTGGCGCTGCTCCAGCAGATGGCAACGGCACACCTGCGCCAGCACCGATGGGAGCCAACGTCCCCACCGCCCCTTCCCACGAAGCAGAAGCCGAAGGTCAAGTCACCGAAGACCCGCTACGACCGCTTCCAACACCCCAGGCGCCGCGCCGGATCACCTCGCGCAGCTTTACCTACGACTGGTGTATCGATCACATGGCTTTCATCGGGTTGGATGTTGAGGATGCTGAACTCGGGCTTCTCCCTTCGGCTTCCACCCAGCCGATCCGAGACAGCTCGATTTACTCGTTCCTGTGTTCAAGTTGGATCCTCCCCATCCTGCTCTTTTTCTTCACCATGTCTCCTGCGGTCGAACAGCGTCGTAAGCGAGCAATCGAAGAGCGGGAACGGGTGATCAGGAAGTGGACTAGGTTGGAGAACGAGCGTCGGGAGAAAGTGCAGCAGTTGCAGGAGGAGCAGAAGCAAACTCAATCCGAGCCAGTCGCATCGCTCAGCAGCGTGGACGTAGAGCTGCAGCAGAAGCGCTCAGACTACGCAGACCGAATCCTACGCCAGCGACGTACGACCGAAGCAGTGGATGTTGACGACGAGGATGAACTCATGGCTCGGCAAGTAGCGCGTGAGATGGCGGATGAAGATCAGATGGAGGATATGAACGTTTTTTAGCATCACACACCTTTCTTTTGCCGTCAAATGTTAACCTTTCGATTGCTGAAGATCTAGAGAATCTTGTTCATGTGGTACATCTTGGTCTCGACCGGCGTGGGGATGTTTGTCGTGATGACCGGAGCGTCGTACATGTTGATTTTGCCCTTTCCTGTGTCGATGATTTCGGGGAAGTGGGAGCTTGCCTTGTCGTCGTCTGCGCTCGGGGCCTTTCTAGCAGCGATAGCGCCGGCCAGGCCCGCCGTTGCCGCGGCGACGCCTGCACCGACTGCACCGGCGACGTACGCTACACCGTCTCCCCTCTCGAGCGCCTTCTTCTGCTTCTTCTCCGCCTTCTCTTGCTCCTTCTTCGCCTTTGCCGCTGCCTTTTCGGCTCTAGCCTTGGCCGCGGCTGCCTTTTTAGCTTCGGTATCGGCGTCGGGTGCCACCTTCGACGCTGAGGTTGCAGCTTTCCCGTCCGGAATCTTGATAAAGTCGGCCTTACCGTCTTTGCCGTTCACCCGGTCGAGGATGTAGTACCCCTTACGCTCGAACTGGATAGCAGCGCCCTGCGGGAGCGACGCTACGTTGTGATCCGCGAGCGCAAGCGATCGGAACTCCGAATTGGGAGTGACAAAGTCGGCGAAGTTGTCCTCTTCCTCGAGCTTCTTTTTGGTGATCAGATAGTCAAAGTCGAGCAGGTTGACTTCGACAAGTGCCTGATCAGGGGTGGAGGAGGGCGACGCCGCGAGCCACGTGACCTTCTTCTTGGTCTTCTTGAAGTCTCCGTCGAGATGGGCCGTGGCGGAGATGGACAGCACGTTGCCCGCAGCGTCGGTCTCCTTCGAGTCAATGATGACGTTACCCCAATCCATAAAAGTCACTTCCTCGCCTTGACCAAACGAACGCGCATCAGCCTGCTCGACGTAAACAACCTCGTCAAACACCGTCACTTTGGTTCCCAGCTCCGGGTTCTTCTTGTGCCTCGGCATCTCCTTCGTATGACGCTTAGGTGCCCCCTTCACACTGACCTTCACAAGCCCCTCCTTATCCAACGCAACGTACCGCGGCACAACCGGATCAATAATCCGCTTGTTGATCGTCCAGATGTTATCCCACTCCATGTTGATGATCTGCTGCGACGGTCCCTGAGCCAGAATAAACTCTTGGATCGTCTCAATCGTCATACCCCTCCTACGGATACCGCGGACGGTAGGGAAACGCGGGTCATCCCAACCAGAAACGATGCCGTTATCCACAAACCACTGAAGCTTACGCTTGCTCAGCAGAGTGTAGACAAAGTTGAGACGTCCAAAGTCCCAGATGTCGACCTTGCGCAGGTTGAGCGCGTCGAGCATCCAGTAGTACTGCGGGTTGCGGTCGCGGTACTCGTTTGTACGCAGCGCGTGGGTGACGCCTTCGATCGAGTCGACGATGGGGCACGCGAAATCGTAGGTCGGGTACACCTTCCATGTGGTACCGGTTCGGTGGTGCGAGACGTCCGGGTTGCATCGGTAGATGACAGGGTCGCGCATGGCCTTGTTCGGGTCGTCGTAGGAGATCTTGGCACGCAAGCACCACTTGCGACCATCGGCAGAACCGGTCGACATCTCGGCGAAGCG
Organism: Sporisorium iseilematis-ciliati; assembly: GCA_001748505.1. Taxonomy (NCBI): domain Eukaryota; kingdom Fungi; phylum Basidiomycota; class Ustilaginomycetes; order Ustilaginales; family Ustilaginaceae; genus Sporisorium; species Sporisorium iseilematis-ciliati. The sequence continues at coordinate 4,429 of MJEU01000167.1, read as the reverse complement.
CGTCATGTTCTCCTCGATCGAAGCGTCGCGGCGCTTAGAGGGGATACCGTCCATACGCTCGGCGCGCATCTGCTCCTGCAGAGTGTCATCGGCGTACGCCTTGCCAAGCTGGATCATCTGGATAGCAAGCTGGTAGAGCTTGTCAAAGTAGTCCGAGGTGTGGCTGGTAGTGTCACCCTTGATACCGAGAAGCGCGAGATCCTCGATGATAGACTGCTCAAACTCCTCCTTCTCCTTGCTTGGGTTGGTGTCATCGAATCGGATGATGAGCTTGCCGTTGTACTGACGAGCAAAGTACTGGTTGAGAATAGCGGCCTTTGCGTGACCAACGTGGAGGTATCCCGAGGGCTCGGGAGGGAAACGAGTGACCACCTGACCCTGCTGAGCATCCTTGAGGAAAAGGTCGAAGCCGGCAGCGGTCTTCTTGTTCTTGAACTTTTCGGCCTTGGCATCAGCGAGCTGAACAGTAGCGTCCGAGATGGGGGCGAGCGAGTCAATGTGGTTGAACCATCGCTGAAGGTGCTTGTGGAGACCCTTCCTGACGAGACCAATGACGGGCGAGCTGGCACGAACAGCGGCCCAGATGGCTACATCGGCAGCAGTGACGGCATGGCCGACCAAGAAAGTGCGGAGAGCAAGGTGCTGGTCAAGGTTGTCGGCGATGGCGGTAGCGGTCTGGAAGTCGGCGAGGGCGAGGTTGTCACCCTGGCTGACGTAGAGGTTGACCTGTGCGCTCTGATCCTTGTCGGCACCAGAAAGACCGAGGTGTGCGTAGTGAGAGGCGAGCTCACGGATGATGTGGAGATAGCCTTCGACGGGAGCAGCGTTGGGAAGAACAAGGGTGGGCACGGCACCGTCCTCGAAGGTGAGGGTGAGCGACTGAGCGGGGTCAGCAGCAGTGACGAGCTTGGCGAGGGCAATAGGTGCGAGAGGCGCGACCTTTGCCTGAGGGTCGAGCTTGAGTGTAGGAGTAGCCATGACTGTGGAAGTATGACGGCCACTCGTGTCCAATGATCGATGATGGTGGTGGAAAGACGGAGGCTTGACAGGGTCAAAGCGCTCAGCCTTTTTGCTCAGAAATGACTTTTTTTCCAGCGAAGAAAAGGCTTTGAGAAGGTCACGAGGGAGGAGGGAATTCGTAATTGATTGTTGCTGCAAACGCGCGCTAAGCCAGGCTAAGAAGGTGTCATTCAATTTCGGCGTCAGCATTTTTTTCGAGTCAGCGTTATGCGCTGCAAAAGTCGGAACCGAAATTTGGACCTTTGAGCGTCAATTAGCGCTTCAACGCGGCTGCCTTCTCTATCATTCTCTTCCTCCTTTCTTCCACCACAACGACGACTGGCATTCTATCTTCTGCCGCATCCACAGCCGCTCAGAGGTCATCACGATGAGGTAGGTACTAGTCGACTATCAGCAGCAGTGACTCTCCATGCCGAGTGCATACTGACACCTTTGCTTTCGTTCATCTCCCCCTTTCGCAGTCAATACGTCAACGTCCCAAAGTCCGAACTGGACCAATCACAGATCCGAGAGCTCGAGCAATACGAGATCTCCCAAGGCCCTCTCTCCGTACTCCAGCAATCCGTTCGCAACCACACTCAGATCCTCATCGCACTTCGCAACAACAAAAAGCTCCTCGCACGAGTCAAGGCATTCGACCGTCACTCGAACATGGTTCTCGAGAACGTCAAGGAGATGTGGACAGAGGTGCCCAAGGGCAAAGGAAAGAAGCCGATCAACAAGGATCGATTCATCTCCAAGATGTTCCTTCGCGGTGACTCGGTCGTTCTCGTTCTGAGGAATACGGCTTAGGGCAGACACCAACAACCGCGGCATTCAGCTGCTTCTCGGCAGAAGTCAAGCCGAAAGATACCCTCACTCCTCGACAAAAAACATCGGACGTAGCTTTCGAGAAGCGCTGGACACTACAGACAAACGAAGCATCTCAACACAATCACTGTATCACTATTGCAATTCGATCCACTAAACCAGCCGAAGCCTGTCGAAGCCTGTCTTTGTTACAACTCGATCCGTTGAACATCTTCTTATCAGATGCCGACGTCGACTATTCCAGCTCTGATACTGCTGCGACTCTCTTTTGCTATCCTGTTTCGTTCATCTGTCGCAACCGGCAAGCATTTTGGTCCCGTTTTGCCCGGCGACCCTTCTCTCAGCGCAACATGACCAAACACCGCACAATTCGAGGTCTCGTCATCTCTCACCCCACCTCTTTGCAGCATTAATCTTGCTCACACTTCGCTCGTTCGGAGCGATGCCGACCATCCCGAACCACCTCCTATTCGTCCATTCGTCCGAGGGAGACTGCATCTTACATCATTCTTACTTTATTGACTCGCCGAAGTAGCTGTGGGGTGGGAAGAGTTCTCACGCCGAGTGGGATTCGAGTCTTTTTTTCCTGCAAGGATGAAACAGGGTGATCTCGTCGTCGTGTCATTGGCAAGTACCCACCAGGCGAGTTTGCCCACCATGAGATGGGTTCATCTTAGGCAAGCACAATGAAAAAAAAACGCTATGTAGGTCCCCACCGCCACACGGCCTTGGTTTGTACCCCTGCGTCTTGATGGGTGTGCCTTGCAGCACCATCGGCAGTAAAAGCGGCTAGTTAGTGAAAGGGCTACTTCGACCGCCCGTTGGTGTGCTGATTGGTTGTCGATGTGTGTCTCCCCCCTTGAATAACTCCCACCAGCGTTTTCGCTCCGACGCTCGGCCTTTCGCCTTTGGGATTGAGATATAAATCCTCTTTACTTCCCACTTCTTAGCCCCCCTTTTTTCCCTTCCTTCGCCTCTGCTGCGATCTCTTCCGTTTCCCATCTTCACCGATCGAGCTGGACTCGAAGCCTCATTGCTCCCTCACACACACGCACACGATGCGTTTCTCTTCTTCCCCCGAGTCGACAAAACAAAATGGCCTCAACGTCGGTCTACTTTTCGTCGCCATCGTGCTGCTGAGCGGTGTAGTTGCGACTTTGCCCGTGGTCTCCTCTGCTGAAGACATCGGAGACGTTGCTGGTCAAGGTAAGTTCCGAACTCGTACAGAGAGGGGTGGAAAGCGAAACAGAATGCTGACGTTGACTTTGTACGAACAAAAAGATGGTGCAGGGCACAAGTTAGGCAGGCGTTCACCTCAGCTTTCCCCGCCGTTCCCGCAATCGGGGTTCGTTCCTGCTGGTGGCCCACCGCCGCCGAACTACGGTCAGTTTGGCGGTCCGTCACCCGCTCTGCCGAAGGGGATGGGTGAGCAGGGTGGTGGTCCGGCTGCTGCCCAACCTGGGCAGCCTCCTCAGCCGCCCGCCCCTGGTCAGCCTGGTCAGCCTGGTGCAGGACAACCTCCTCAACCTCCTCAGCCAGGCGCGGGACAGCAACCTCCTCCTCCCGGTGCACCAGGCACACAAGGCGCAGCTGGCGACTGGAGGCTCTTTCTCTCGGCTCAGTTCTAAGCGTCCCTTCTCGTCGATGCAAACACACCTTTCACCGCTCGCCAATGAGAATTCTCCCTCATCTTTTGATAGAACGTGCACGCTGTGTGTGATGCAAGACTTTGAGGAAACGCTGCTTTGATTTGATTCTTCTTTTTTCGAACTTTGGAACTGCGGAACTTTGGTCTTGCTTCTTTGTTTTACGTTTACATCTTCGTGCGGCCTCTTACCGAACGGCTCTCGTCTTGACGAACACCCACTGCTGGCTCCTTTTCAGACGCCTCTTTCTGCTCTGTCCACCAGCCGTCCATCATCTTCGCCACTCCATCGTAGTCTTTTTCAACCCACCTTTCCAACCCCTCTCCGCGTCCTCCTGCAGAGTAAACCGCCTCCCTTCTCATCGCCCTGCATTCCCCCCTCCTTCGCTTTCACCTCGCCATCCAACACTTCATCCTCCTCCTTCCCTCACACCTCGCCTCACTTCCTCCCTCTTTGTTCACTTCCTCCCTCTTTGTTCACTACCTCCCTCTTTTTCACAAGCCCCCTCCAGCATCACCCATTTTAACGCGTGCCGCCGCCGATCTGCTCGAGCATGACGTCGATCTCGTCGAGATCTTCGAGGCCTACGCCTGCGATCGTGGCGGTGCGGTCGAACTTGGGCAGCTGGATGCCGTGGCACGAGATGAAGCGGAGCGAGCCCAGGTCGACGCTGTAGCGGTCTGCGTAGGCGCGGAAGAGTTTCGAGAGTTTCGCTTTTAGAGCGCAAAAAAGAAGAGGAGAGGTGTTAGTAGCGGGATAAGAAAGAAAGGAAGGAGAAGGAGGGGGGGGGGGAGGATGACGGGCTAACAGCAGAAGAAAGACAAGCAAACCTTGAGGCTGAACGAAGAGCTAAAGAGAGAAGAGAACTCGGTCTTTCATCCTCCTCCTCTGCTTCTTCCTCCGACGATTCTGATTCTGATGACGATATTGGCCCACCACTACCACCGCCATCA
>MJEU01000166.1:0-19562 GCA_001748505.1 Sporisorium iseilematis-ciliati | reverse complement strand
TCAGTCGCAATCAAATCGTTCTCACATTCACGCAGCGAGTGATGCTCAGCCGGGACGACGTGGTAAGTGTACGGGTGGTGGGAAAGGTCTGGAGCTTCGGGCGTGCTTGTCCGCTGAGCCGGTGGAAGAGATGGCCTAGCAAATTTGCGTAGGCGAGAAGAGATGGCATTGCTGCTACTCGACCGCTCGCCGTTATCGGTTGCAACGGCAAGCGTGAGGAGCGTCGCAACGGTGAGTATTAAGACAATATCACGCAGTTTTAGAAGCCTTTTGAGCATCGTGATAGCGTTCTTGTTGAGGTCGAAACTTGAGTGGACGGCAAGAGAAGCGAAAGAACGGCCAGACACCCTAGTCACAGTTGCATATTTATCATAACGAGTCGAGCCTTCAAGTGGGGAAGCACCAAAGAAAGAGGCACTTCATTGGCTTGCCGAGCATGCGATCAGCGTCGTCAATTCCGATGATACGTTCTCAGGCTCCTTCATTCAAGCACTGGTGGCGCCTAGATCTCACCTTTTGAGCTGAGCAACTATCTCACGATCGTAAGAAGCAGCCGCGAGTAGTTTCGAGCGAAGTCGAGTCGAAGGGACTCATTAGACCGCCTTCGCGGCCCCCAAAATCAGTCCTTATGGGAAACATCGAGATGGCGTAGTGAGGTGGCGTGTGTGGGTCGATCTTCGATTCATCAGAGCCTCATGCCAGGTTGCAGCTGCAGCATCGTTCCCACAACCATTGAGTCAACGCTCTCGTCAGGCCATCTTCGCTTCTCGGTGCGTTCGAGTCGTATCAACGCCGGCGAAGATAAGTCCATCTGATCCCACACACAGTGGAAGAACGAAACGATAGCTCGCTGTACCCTTTGTTAGAAACAAGTTCACACAGCTATACATATCGGCGATGTGCTCAATTACATGAGTGTCTCTACATAGACGACACAACGTCAGTAGGATCCTGTCAGACAGAAGGTGGCCTGATGTCAAAGATGGGACGGTATTCACGAGGGTCAATGTCCGATATCACCTGCGAGAGGGACTTTGAAAACGACGATTGCTCCAAGTGAGCACGCACTGCGTGGACGTCAACCGGTTCCAGGGATGAATAGCCGTGTAAGCCCAAGGTGATGGAGGCGTCTCTAGCATGAGTTGCTGGTACCGAGATGAGGATCATTGAAGGTGCATCGGCTCCAAGAAGTCGATGTGTGCCGGGGTGCGTATCTTTTGAGACATGCAAGGCTTGATACCGAGAATCCGTCGGAGTGATCTGTATGGGCGTGATGTAGAAGTCTCGAATGCGCAAATCACCTTGAATACCACGACTGCCGACGTAGAGCAAAGTTTTACTGTTTCTTCGATCGATCAAGTCTTGCATGATTGTCTGAAGCGCAAGCTCGCTTCCGTGGTGCGACGCAGTCCAGTGAACAACAGTCGACGGTGCTGGTGCAGGTCGAAGATTCCACTTCTGCATTTCATCGATCAGCATCTGATAGTGCCAAACCGCGTATTTTTGCTCGGTTCCACCTAAGACCCTCATGATCATTCGAGGGAGAGGAGCATTACTTGCGTGGCTTGCATCGTTAGGCTGAGTTGCTCCAGACGAGGAGCCGATTTCCCGGTCCATAGCTTTTGCAAAGGCGATTGGAAGCAGGAGAGTTGTCACCAGCAAAGACAGCTTTGCGCATTTGAGGAAGCGTTCTACCTTCATCTCGAAGTTACTGCTTGGTTACTAGCGATGGCGAAGCTCGTTGCTTATAGCGAAGTTGGGAGCGCAGTTGCTGTCACCGGACTCTATGTCAAAGCTGAGGCAGAGAGGCTCAACATAGACCTGATTATAAGTCAAGCCCAGATCGTACGGCATGAAAGCGCTTCACACATCTAGCCAAGGTCACCACCGAGCTGCACGTTGCCACAACATGAGAAAAAGTAGATTGCACGAGCTGATGTGTGACAATAGAGGAAGAAGAGGCTCTTGATTGGCTACGAGGATAGGAAAGAGGGTTGAAAACGGTGGGGAGACAGCGTCCAAGCCGCGATGTCAGTGTTTGACTTGGCGAAATGAGATGTGAACGGCCGTCGCCTGATTCAATGAGGCATTCGACTGGAGATGAGCTTCATTGTCGGTACCAGCTCGCCTAGGGAAATCACACCTGACTTTGTCGCCTTGGTGAGAAAGCCCAAGTAGGCGGCGAAATCATCCGGCGGAGTGCGAGGGAGGTGGCTGAAGCCGATCAGCTTGAAACCGTCCGTGCTGTCCTTAGAGACGATTGCCATCGTCGTGCCTGGTCCACCTTGCCCATGTGGCAATCTGAGCGGGAAAGCGAGATATTGTTTAGAAAGAGGGAAGACGGTGTGCGAAAGTCGAATCATGGGCAAGTCCTTGCCATACGTAAGCATTTCGTTACGAATGGAATGAGTCACAGTCTCTTGACCGAAAAGCGTAGCCGCATGACGGTGAGGCGTTGCGGTGGTTTCCACGTCGAGAGCTCGAAGCCGTGCATTAAGATCGCCCAATTGATACTCCAAAACGGCCGTTGTTGGTGGGAACGTCAGCACTATGCGTTTATCGTCTTTAAAGATCCGCTTATGAAGAGGCGTTGCAGAAAGTGCAACCGTCGCCGCACACCAGCACGCTAAAAGTATAGCGAGAGGCAAACAGCGCATCTTGAAGTTTTTGAGGAGCTGGTGGTTGAGTGCCTGTTCCCACTTCGAGCCTTCATACAAGTGTCTGCTCGCTTTTGGCCTTAGGAAACGTCGACGAAGAGAAGCATTTAGGGGTGGAATGCATCTCGAAACAGATCACGGCCACCTGCATTATTCATCTGAACATCTGCACAAAGTGGGATCAATTGAACACCCGGATGCAAATGAAACTACATATGTGCACAAAATTTTTCGATTAGCACAATGGAGAGCGACCCTCAGGATCATGAAATGGGCGAAAGTTGAAAGAATGGAGCTGAAAGTGGGCAATGGCGGCGAATTTTGCTAGGTAAGATGGCCAGGCGTAATGTTGCGTGTAACAAGAATGAAAACCTTAAGGGAGCGGAGAGTGTTGTCGTGAGGGGGTTCTTCAAGGTCAATGAGCGAGGCGTCCGATGAGTTTGCTGAACTCGGACTCAGAAGTTTTGGGAAGAGCATTCCTTGCGAAAGAATCTACGGAGCTGTAATTGAGCTCGTCTTTGAGCGCGGCGTGAAGATCAGGGTCACTCAACTTGTCCAGTTTCGCGAAAGTATGAAGCTGAACAGTCTGATCCATGGAGAGCCACTTATTGGGAGTGGATAGAATGGCAACGTTGGGCGATGCATTGCTGATGTCCTTGAGGAAAAGCGCGTGCACTTTTCGCTCGTCGGGTGTGCGACCGATATCCAGAAGGCTTGGGACGTGACTGTCAGTATTCAGTTGTCGATGAACAGCGTTGAGATAAGTGTTGACCTCCGCAGGTGTGAGAGCTCTACTCTGCGCGTGTGGGCTCGAAGGCACATCGAGATCCCTGAGACGGGCATTGAGGTGTTTAGTATAATGCTCGGTCTGGAACGGTCCCATGGGACTGGCCTCAAGCCTATAATGGTCCGGCTTTGATGGAGAGCCCGAGGCAGCAATATCCTCGATCTGATCGCCGAAAGCGAGACAGCCGACTACCATGCCTAGAAATATTACGACCCCAAAACTCAACGTCGTGGTCAGCCGGAAGCGCGACATTGCGATGCGTTGAACTTGCGTGAAAAATGGCGAGAGCTTGAGGTGAAGGGTAGAGAACGTAAATGTTGGACGTTTCTTGACATTCACCGTGCTCGATAACCACCTTTATACCTTCCTTTCGACTCTGCTTCGAGCAATTGCATACTTGCAGATGCTTCTCAGTGCAGTCCCCCCAAGAATAGTGGATCGGTGAAGCAAGCGTGGGGCCAGGGTTAGCGTCCTTTCAGCATCACAACAGCGGAATGAGTACGCAACAGCGTCCCTCCAATGTTGTTGTCGGTGGCATAGAGTTGCCTCTGATTGGTTACGCAGCCATGAACACGTCGCAAAGCGCAAAAGCCATTAGCGAGCTGAGCGTTGAAACTCCTTATCGCATAGCGTCCCGCAGCAAACATGTATCATGGATACCTTGCATGATAGCCGCACTCCGAGCCAACGGCAGTAAGAGAAAATATGAATCTATGACGACGTGCGACCTGACCGTTCCGACCGGCATTTGGTAACAACCCGAAAGTACCTCATTCATTTCGGCTCTCGTGGCACCAAATCATATCCGCGGGACAACGCCCATTTCATGAGTTGAGCGTTTGCCAAAGCGCAATTGAGGGATTCTTCCCACTGCTATCATGCAGCTCGATCGTCCCGTCTTATTATGTGAAAGCGGAATCGCCAAAATGCCGTTGCAGAACCCACCAGACACCGGCAGTAACTCCGACCGTCCTCACGCCGGCACAGCCGAAATGCAATCGGCTTTATGACGACACACATGCTCACTGCGTGTCACCGTCTGATTCGCCCGCAGCGAGCCGTCCTTCAGCCGATTCTCTCGCCTGAGAAGAGGAAAATTGAATTGATTGCGGTAGCTGGTCATTGTGTTGATCTACGAAGGATGGACATTCACGTAACTGACCTTGAATGCGCTTCAGGACTGTATCGATCAGGAGGATCAGGGTTGGAAAGCTAGTACACGATAGAGATCGTGCGATAGTGCCGAATGATATGGAAGTTCGGGAAGAACCAACTCAGCATCGACTGCATTTTTGGCATCTGCCAAGCCGTAGAATTCGATGTTGGGACCTCTTCCGATCAGCGCGTGGGGATCGGATGGATTGGTATGCGTCACTCCGAAGACAGCGTGGGTTTGTTTGCCCTCTGCACTCTTCGCGAGAAGAGCTGAATTCTCACCTTGGAAGAAGTAAGGGTCCAAAGGCATCGAGTAGACCTTTCGCGGATTCGTGTGCCCGAATCGATCTTCCAGAAAGTAAAGAGGTAGGAATTGCCGCTTGTCTGGATGACTGGTAGCCATTTGTCGACGAACCGAAACGGCAGCATTTAACATCGTTCCGGTGTCTAGACTCCTTGCGGCGACTACAGGATTGGCATGTTGGTATTGTGGTATTCCTTTGAGCTTATGCCGCATCCAGTCTAGCATAATTTTATATCTGTCTTCGTGAAGTTGATGCACGGAAAGTGTCGGTGGTAGCATCGGCGGAGCCGGCGCGGGGATGTAAGTTGCAGGAACACGTCCATCTTTCAACCTTAAAGGTTTCGGGTAAGAGGTATCGCCGGGTCGCGAATCAACCTTTGCGCATTGGATTAAAAGCCCGAGGAGAGCCAACATCACGAGGAAGTTCATCGTTGATGTTCTGAGGGGGTTTATCTTGCGCTTTCGGGTTGCTCTGACAGGAGGAAGACGGTCAGCGAGCCTTTGATGTGATGGAGATTCAAAATTCTGCTGGAAAGAGTGCCGCTTTATATCTCAAATGCAGCCGGTAGCAAGTAGTATTGCTGTGTACAGCTGGAGTGCCGCGCTTCTGACCACGACCGAACAGAAGTGCTGTTCGCCTCATAGTTTTCGTACCACAAAGTTTTCCACTCAACAAATCACATTCGAGGTGCTGGTGAGGACACGCTGAGGCTCAGTGGCAATTCCTCGTCCGGGTTCGTATCAATAGGAGAAGTTCGGCAGCCTGGCATGTATGCAACTGCCGTGTGTTGATCACATCGAGTCTGACGAAAGAATGGCTCGGCAGCCCGGTCTCTATGTAACTGCCGTCTGTTGATACACATCGTCAGCCTGATATCTATGCAACTGCCGTTCGCTGATCACATCAAGCCTGACGGAAGACTCTACGCATGCTTTGCGCTGGTCAAACGGGCCCGTCACTCCCACAGTCATCGCTGATCAACGATTATCCGCCGGTATCAAGGCTCATTATGGGTGACTTCTCGGCAAGATTTGCGGCCACCACGGCACCGGGATCCTTGGTGAGTGACACGAGGAGCGAGTCGATGCGAGCAGCAAAGAGGGTGAGCGCCTTGAGGATTTGACGCGAAACGGCTCCAAAGAGAACGAATTCTTCCGATTCCGAGCCTGGTTGCAGGGGACTGTTCGACAGATCTTGTTGATTTGATACTGCGCAACCCTGGAGGAGAATCAGTCTGTCGTTCGAGCAATTTGAGCACCAGCCGTTGCTTGAATGCTTAGAAGCACAGCTGTCATAACTGTGACAGCGCCACAACACTCTGTTTTGCGGCTGTATAGAATGGATGAATCGCAATTCAATTGACCACTGCTACGATATTTGCTATACATGGTCAAAAAACGAAGAAGCAATGCGATACGATAGAGGCAATACATTGAATATTGCAAGGCAAGAGCGCGGAAGTGATTTGTGATTAATGCTCGGGCATGACGAGCTGGACGTTGGTGATAATTTTGCGGGGTACCTCTGCCGTTCCTGGAGCGATCTCATCGAGGTCGAGGAACTGCTCCAGAGAGTGAGCAGCCGATGAGTGCACAGGCGGCTTCACAAGACTGCGGTGGAGAGTCGGGGCTCCAGAAACATCTGCGATTCCATACAGCTCGACCACTGGAGGACCAATGCTTGCGCCAGGGCTCAGCACCGTACCCATAATGGCAACTTTCTGCTGTCCATTGCGGCCAGCGTAGCCCGAGATTCCCTGATCTGCATACTTGGTGCCTTCGAGTGGCATTGCGTAGACTTTTGAAGGCTTGCCTGGTCCGTACACTCGTCTGTCAGAAAGGATCGGGATGAACTGTTTTTTGGATGGGTTCTTCGCCATTTGAGCTCGGACAATGGCTTGAACGCGAAGCAAGTCCATGAAAGTAAAGGGCAATGGTGTCACTCGAGTGTCGCTGTGTCCCAACCTGTTGAGGCTGTTTGGAAGCTCGTCGATATATGCTTGGTACTGTTCAGGTGGGATTTGGGGCGTCAGTAGCGAATGAGGCAGTCGATACTGTACCCGTCCGAACGAAATAGCAGGCGACCTGGCCAGGGACGGGCGGGGCTGAATCTGACGAGAATTTGATGAGCCTGGAAGCGGAGCTGCCATGCAGATCGCTGTCAAGAGTAAGCTGACTGAGCAAGCTCGGAACAAAAGAGCGAGAAAGCGGGTGGTGAACATCTTGAACTGATGTGGTAGATACCGGAAGTCGTATCTTGTACTCAGACTTCCGAGAACCACTGCCTTTATACCTTTTGCATTCGATCATTATCTTCAGTGGGGACGTGATGCAGCCGAACATGGGTGTCAAGCGCGGGACGGGTGACTATCAGCCTCGCTTCGTCATACGAAGGCGCTGAGAGGTGGTTGTGGCGACGTGGAGGAAAGCACCGCCGTGAACGTTTGATTCGAGGCTTTTGAAATGCGGCAGTGATGGGTGGGAACCACCGACCGGCCCGTCGCCGACAAGCCTTCATGGGCTGTTGAAAGCCGGCGGTCACGACACTTCATGCGCTCGCGGTGTGCGTCCCGCTACGAATCGAGTTCCAGGCGGTGGATGACGCTATGCTAGGCTGCTAGCGTGCCGAAGGCAGCAGCTACGATCTGTGAGAACGGAAGGAGCCGGTTTTTGGGGGTGCATCCACCAAACCCACTCCCACACGTCAGATGACGTAGCACTGCACAGACACTTCGCAACAACGGGTGAGACAATGCCCACTGACGCAAATTGATCTCGTGTTGGTGGGATATGCTAACAAAACGATCTTCATTTCGGCATTGCGAATGCATGACATCAGAGCAGTGACACCGTCGACTGGTGCTAAGGTGTGTCATATAGGTTGAAGGAAGCTTCGGAGACTATGGCTCCTAAGAATATCAGAGTATACAACAGCGAAATTTGATAGCTGGCTGAAAGCAGGGTCAGGGACATGAATCAGTCCATAGAGACCCACGATCACTCTCGTCGGCTGCGGAGGACCGCGGTACAGTGACAATGCTGTGGGAGAAGGAAATCGAACGCCCAGCAGAGCAAAGAGTTTCCCCGGCTGGCTGATTGCCGGAAATCGGCGGATAAGCCAGGGACCAGGACTCGGTAGCTCCATGGCGTATACCTTGTGACCCTCTTGATCGTTGAAGAGCGGAATGAATTGCTTGCCAGCGTTGGTCTTGATCAACTGCGCAGTGCAATGTCCACGACTCTGCGGTGTAACTGTCCGAAGACAAGTTGAACATCTTGATGTCGAACGTTGAAGTCGACGAGACGATCAGCGAATTGTCGCCTCAAGAAGACCAAGGTGTCACTCGGAACTGCTTCGTAACCAACAAATCTCATAGCCGTGTGTCGAGCATCAAGATGTGCGATGTCATTTGCCTGAATCCGGTCTGGGCTGCCGTCTTGCATGGGTTGTGCGAAAAGCATTGTCGCGCAAGCGAGAATGCTCAAAAAGATTCGAAGCGAGGAGACGGTGATTTGAAGCATTGTGCTTACTACGGTAGATTCGCTATGTGGAAGAGACTTGACTCGAGGGGAAGTTCAGGTCAGATCGAAGAGGAACTTGCTGTGTGCAGGATTTATGAGTGCGAACGCCACAGCGGAGATTGCTCCGTTTTGCAACGTTATGAAGCTATTGCTAGCAGAACTCGAAATCGCTCGAGAACGAGACAGCGTGTCGAGCCCGACTATGCCAGGCTCCGTGCGTGCTCAAAGTAAGACACAAGCTTGAAGACCTCATTGTTTAGCATGTGATCTCGATAAGAAAAGAAAGCCAAAACGCACCGGTGCAAGCCTTGAAGCCATGTCACGTGTCGACGGGGACAGATGAGCTCCACGAGTTAGGTGTTCATGTGTGGCCACGACATTGACAAACTAAACGACAGAGTGAGTTTTCGAGATATCGTGTTGAAAGTAGCGTGTATCGAAAGTATAAGATAAAGACGTGAGGACACAAGATAAGTTCGAAGATCGAAAGGAGCTACATGGCCTCGTTGAATCCATTACAGGGTTGTTTGGTCGAATCGGCAGTCAGGGCGGGATTTGCCTTTCTCTCCCTCTCATCGTAATATCAATACCGTAGTATCTCCTTAAGAGACTGAGCGACGGGCTTGCCGAACCACATGTTCTCGATTCTGCTGTGGAATGTCGCAGCTCTGCTGAACCCCGCAATTCCGTAGAGTTCGACCTTCGCTTGCTCGCCTCCTTGAGGTCCGCGATACAAGGTCAAATCGAGTGGCTGCGGCTTCCTCACGCCCAGCAGCATCACCCGTTGGACTCCAAAGCTATCACCAGTGCCGGCGACGCTGCCGAGGATGGGTCTGTACTTGTTGAATTCCTCAACGAAGAGCGGCATAGCATAGACCTTTAACGCACCGCCGTACGTTGCAAGATGGATGAATTGACGTCGATCGGGAAAGCTGACCATTTGCTTTCGAACATCGTCCGCCATCAAAGGAATGATTGACAAGCTTTTGAAATGAGGCTGAACAGAGCTGGCATCATACCCTAGATACTTGACATGTCCATCAAGCAGAGCGGCTAAAATGTGCATCTGCTTTGGACTCAAGTGTGACACCTTGAAGCTGCGCTGCAATGGGACTTGGCGATTGACGAGGGATGGACCTGTTCTGACAGCGCGGACCGATGGATTTGAAGCCATGAAATGCAGTACTTGCAGAAGATTTATGAGCAGAAGTGTTATCGACATTCTGAATCTGACCATCCTGGAGGAATCGATTGGCTGCGAGGTCTGATCAAGGTTGTTGATGCCGACCAGCGAGGTGATCTCTTCAGGTATCCACTTTCATATAGCAAATTCGTCCTTCACAGACGGGCCATCGCTTTTGTTGCAGGCTTTCGGTCAGACAACATGACCGCATTGTGACGACGGACCGGTCCTTTTGATCCGAGTGCAGCAGAAACGTTCAGCTGACCCTTGTTTTGGGGCTTCATTTCCCACAGTCTGAGGAAACATCCGAGATGACTGCTGTGTGCATAGCCGCGGTAACTGCTCCCACGCCAATTGTCACGTTCCACCAACAAATGGAGTGGCGTTGAGGCCAACTTGGAGAAATGAAGGAAGCGTCATCAGTGCACATGGTCCGTCTCGGCAAGCGATACGCTTCGGCGAGTCGGCCAGAATGTAGAGAGAATTCTGAGCTTTTAAGTAGCTCTCGGCGGTGGGCTGTTTCCCTCAACTCTGCAGCAGCGAGCATTGTTCAGTGTTGCGTGGGAGGATCTAGACGTGGACAACCCACTATTCAGATCCCGAAAGCAGAGAGTACGCAGAGTAAATCAGCTTGCTGATCTTTCGTATGCTCAATACGGTTGTCGAGCAGTGGCAGGCAGGTCGTGCTTTGTCAGACGGCTCCACCTAGTTCCATTGAGTCAGTGCAGCGTGAACGGACGTAGATGAGTGTGGGAAGTTCTCGATCCTTTTTTCTTTCGTGGTGTGGCAAGAAACCAACCACCGTATGTCCCACCTCATCTCGCCATCCAATCAAATAGGGCAAATACAAATCGGTCCATGCTTTACTCTCTAGATTTCAATTCCCTCTCGACCACTATCTACTCCTCTTCGAAAATATAAGAAGACAGCGCCTTTGAGTGCATGTGCCCTATGTACCTTCCCTGAACACCGTTCTCTAAACTTCCGAAAAATTCCCCGTTGATCAAGAAGATGATTTTCAAGAAGGTTTTTGCAATCGTTCCTGCTGCGGTTCTGGCTACTAGCCAAGTCAATGCAGGCCTCGTCCCCGATGGCAAAGTGCTTTGGAGGCCATTTCAAGACCCATCAGTCGTGGAGGCCAACGTTCTTTACTGGCTGGACATTGCCATGGGTCAAAAGCGTCAACAAGGCCCAGGTACGTCTCGACCCGACCAATCTTTTATTGATCATCAGTGTGACATATTCATCGGACCCTTTCCATCACAGTCCCCGCAAAAATTCGCGGTGTCGCTAGGGAAGCTATCCCGACGTTCCGCGAACACTTGGAGAGTCACGGGATGTTTGGTGAGCAGGATCTGGCGCTAGATACTTTTGAGCTAGACTATGGATGACTGACGCCAGAATCCAAGTCTTTTTCACCCGCTCCCTTGTAACTCGTGCCTAGATCGACGTTTCTATGTAACGGGCGTCCAGTTCAACATGTTCTACGACGATTGGTTAAGCAAAAAGATGCTGCAGTTCACGCAAGAGCATCCAGGCGTGCGCGAAGACAACGCACGCCGTTTTGCAGACTGATTGACGGGTTCGAAGCTATCCAGACTTTGTCAGAACGGGATTCTTGCCGTTTGCGCCGGCCATAATCATCGGGGTGACTTTCATTCTTGTCTGTATCGAGGTCGCCACCATCGCTTTTCAGAGAGCTTCAAACCTCTGTTCTACGTCATTTTGTTGACGAAATCCATATAGCGTGTTTCACAATAAGATGTACTCTGCACTGTCTGTCGGTCTGTCTGTCTGTCTGTCGAGCTTGATCACTCTCGAAGGCTCTTTTGCCCCTTACTCTCCGATGGTCGCATGAAGTTAGAGACCACTGTGGCTCCTAACGCTCGACGGCAAGCTGAACAGCCTCCAGTCTCGCTTGACCTGCTCATCTTTCTATCATGATCATTGCGGCTGCAAAGTCCAACACCTTGACGGATCATGGTCAGCCAATAACATTCGCGTGGCCAGGATCACAGAGCAAAGACAGCGTCTGGAGCGCCTTCCCGTATCGCTAAACTGGGCAACTGGGCTCCAACCTGGAGAAGGGCCAAACTACATCACATCCTGCGATATCTGCCCACTCACGGCAACGCAGCGTCGCCGACTGTCCGTACAATTTGCTCATGGCTCATCTACCTAGCTGCTCGCGATTAGCGACTACAGACTCCACAACGAACACAATCGACACAAACATTCTGAGACTGTGCTCGCGACGTGTTTGATTTGCAGTATGTGCCTTGTGCCTCGTCGAACAGTCAGTGGGCCAGTCATCCGAGCATCTCTTGAAGCGATCTGCACGTATCAGAGGAAGCAGCGAACTGCAGCAAAAGTGGGACAGCGGACTGCAGTGGAGGCGAGACACTTCGAGCCTTTTCAGGGACTAGGTTTCGTGACGAAGCAAAGCCTCGCGGTAGACCTGTCTAATCGAGAGTACGTCTCCAGCTCCCAGATTCTGACCTGTCGAACGAGGCACCTTTTGCATTTCTTCTTCGATATCCTTCCCATCCAGATCTTCCACGATCGCGAAGCCGTGCACCGTGATTGTCGGAAAGTTGTCTCTTTTCCTCGCATCATTTACGGGAGGATGAACTGCAAGGAGCGCAAATGTTCGCTGATCCGGGTGCGGCTGATGCAAATACAGGGGAAACGCGACAGCAATCCCTGGTCTGTGACCTTCAGCAGGACCGAGATGTAGAAATTGACGATCTGCTTTGTCGTATCGAAGCTGAAATTCGAGCTCGTGGCGAGTGATGGGAGGCTGAGAACGAGTGACATGCTCAACGTGGTAGGTTCGTAACCCAACATCTTCCTGCAGATGCAGATCGAGCCGAATGGAATAGATGCTACCGTAACGATTCGATCTTGCAAGGTAGAAGGGGCGCATGAACGAGGTAGAGATAGGAGAAGTTGATGCGGTGACACCGTCGTTCACCTCAAACAGGAACGTGGCAGCACAACAGAAGAGAATCGGCGCAAAGAAGTGCATAGCGTCAGGGGGTGCTCCAGCGGTGGGTAAAGGGTGAGTATTGTCAGCGCAGGGCCACCAGAGAGATTGTCTTATAGACTTCGGTCCCCAGGAGCAGACTCAGTCCAGCAGTTGTCATTCCCGACTCCTTCTTCCCACAGAGGCATGACAACGGAAGAGATGAGAACTCAGCGGCAACAGCTGTGGTGGATAAGCGAGCTTAGCGCGGCAGGGCAAAGACGTGACCGATGGTGGCGTGAGATTTGCGATCCCACCAACCTCGCATCCGAAATATAAGTTTCGATGCGATCCTCAAGGGAGCGTCAAACGACATTGAAGACCGATATTGAATGCTGTACAATATACAAAGTGTCGCTTGAGAGGTTGTTCTACACAACGATATAATTGAATGAAGGAGACAATCCCTTCCTTGGCCATTAATGGCGCTGCTGAACTGGATGTTCATGATTGTCGAGATAGGCTGCTATTTACAATCAGACACCAGGGTTCCACGACGCCCACCTCAACCATCTAAGCTCTTGAAAAACTTGTTCAATGCTGAGTACGTGACCCGGCTCCAGTGATCCGCCTCGAAAACGTCCCCTCTGACTCAGTCTCCTGATCACAGCCTGACCGTACTGAGCAGTGATAAATCCACGAGCTTTCACCTGAGGAGGACCGCCACGCCACAGCGGAGGGTGCACAGTCAGTAGAGCCCAGACGTGGCTCCCGTCTGCCCGAGGCTGTAGGTGCAGTGGCGTAGCCAGGACCATGTCCGGATGCGACCAGTATCGGTGACCCAAATAGAGGAAGCGAGGAAGGTTGCGATCGAAATTGAGATTCTGTCGAAGGCCTGTCTCGTCCAGAAAGGGATGAAATTCGGAGTATGGAGCGGGACGAAAGCTGAACGTGTCCCCGACGTGATTTTGGAGCCGCTGTGCATACTCGTGAGTTTGGTCGGAGTTCGTTCGAACTTGGAGCATGTATCTTCCATCGTAAGGTTCGGCAACTCTGGGTGGGACGGATGCGCCGGGCTGATTTTGTGCTCCGGAGCCTGCCGCTGTTGCGACTGTCATCATCATGATCGTAACGAGGGTGAGAGTCGTGAAGACCCTCATCGTGCTCTGTGGAAAGAGGTCATTCAGGCTCTTGCTGGTCGCGGTCTGTGAAAAGCGAATCCAAGAAAACAATGCGGTGTTTTATGTCTTTGTTCCTCCCACGAAGCCACTTTCAACTTCATCTTCTTTACTGTACGTCTGGGTGTTGCTCGCTGGCGAGCTGCAGCACAACTGAGGCTCCCACGCCATCACCGGCACCCGTTGTGAAGAATTTTCGGCCAATGTTAACAGACTCGTGCTCACTGAGGTGCCGGCTCGATGACGTGAGATGAAGGAGGGTCAAAATCGTGTGACCTTGCTCACTTCATTTCGTCTAATCAGGACAACACGGTGAAGTAAAATGGCTGCAACATGAAAGTGTCTAGACCGCCGCACTTCGAAATCTTCCTCAGCGCTTCATCTTCACTCGGACTGTTATTTTTGCTCACGAAAAGTGAGAAAGCACTCAAAGGTTCTGTGGCTGAACTCGCTCAGACACCCGCCTTTATCCGCTTTGCCTTGCTGATGGGAGCATCAAGTTCAATATCACATGACGTTGCACAGCGGTCCAGACGTTTGAGTGAAGCTTCAACGACTTAGCAATTTTCACGCACTACGAATCAAAGTATTGTAGAGCCTCAAAGACCTGATGTGCCGTCAGTGGAGAGCCTGGAACAATGAGAGATCGAAAATGTCGAAAGCCGACTGGTCTTGGAATCGTATACTCAAATCCATACACCCCCGATGCTTTGACATACTTGATCAAATAGATGTATGGGTCTAGCGTTGGACGCCGATGGAATCCGACGTTGAGAAGCGCGAAATACTTTTGGCCTTGACCTTGAAACGTATCTGTCAGTGCGAAAGCGAGTCGAATTGCTCGACGTCCAGGACCAATGCCACCCAGCTGGATGAATCGCTCTGCGTTGCCGCTTGAACGGATTTGAGCTTCCAATTCCTCCAGAGAAACTGGATCTCGATGCGCTTGAACGATGTGTGCTGTAAGAAAGTTGTACGTTTCGCGCAAATGGTGGTGCAGGAGTGCTTCAATCTCGTCGTCCCTCGCAGGCCAAGCGGTGAGAAGGAAGGGCTGAGTGATCACAGCAGCACGCGTTGCAGGTGGACCGAGAGGTGTAAGTGGGTGTATCCTTGCAAAGTTGCGGCTAGTAGCATACGCAGAACGCTGCACACCCAGCAGGATCGCTGCCAGCAAGGGGAAGATGATTCGAGCGCAGCACGTCATCTCGTCTTCTTTACCGTCACTGTGATGTGAAGATGCCGAACAGAAGCACTCTTCGAGTTCAAGTAGATATGGAACAATCTAAGTGGCTAATGATCGGTTGCCCCATCCGCGGTCTTGCGGCGGCTCCAACGGGACGCGCTACGAGCGACTTTGACTAAGTTACCCGCGATAGTTCTCCGCCACGACCGAGCACTTCATCTTGCGCGATTCAGATGGCACAAACATATGATCTTCCCACGCACAGATCGCATGGAGGAACAGAAAGCATTCGCTAGGGGCAACGATCTCGTTTGCAACTCGTAAGTAGAATGCTGTCAGCAATTTGAATATGAAGTGATGAGTGAGAAGGACGGTGTCGGTACCGATGTTTGACATCTGCCAAATGCTCGAGGAGGTCTTATCGGCGTGGACGCCAAGAACCACATTATGCACATCCGACCTCGGCTACTTGGATTGATTGGACGAACGGAAGGTAACGGAAAGCAAAAAGGGAAAGCCAAGTTTGCCAAGCGTGTCAGTGAGCGAACAGACAGAATCGAGTCTGGCTTGCGATCTGCTTGACACTTGCGCGCAGGACAAAAGGTCGTACGGTTGTCAAGCTGGAGAGTGCTCGGTTATCAGACGGAAAATATCAGCCAATCGGTTCAATCGAAGCTCAAGACTCTCTGCGAGGCCGTGTTCTCAACAATGGCGGGCCTTGACTGAGATCCGAAGGAAAGATGCGTGCTGAGACTTGAAGCGATTCTGCAGGTCGATGGTCGGATAAGGTCACATGCGAGCAGAATCACGACCTGCAGGCGAGCATGTTGGCGAAACCTTGGCATTAGTCAATCAGAATCGGGTGCGATTGGGACGGAAAGAAATGGGCAACGAAGGCGTTGCAGCAGAGGATGACAGGCCAGCCAAATATGGCAACTTTTGAAGCAGCGATCAAAGCGTTGGAGCAGATCTCGACGCAGCGCTGTCGAGCGGAGGACAGAATTAACGGATAGATCCGCAGGCTGGATTTGACGCACGCAAAGCTTCGAATTCAATGGCCACAAGCGCTCAGGTGACCGATTGCAGATCGAGGGTGCAGAAGTTCGGGCTGGACCAGAATGGTTGCTGCCGCTGCCGTTGGCGAGTACCGATTCGAAGCGGGCACTGAACAATAAGACTCCGCAGCTTGGAGATTTCCGATTGGCTTTCCCCGCCTTTCGTTATTCAAGCGAATGCGTCCCAAGCCGGGGTTCGCCGAGAATTGACCGATTGGGAACGGCGTGGGGGGAGCGGGCTTCCCCTGCTATCTTGCAGCTGTCGGCCAAATCGAGCCATGCTGCATGAATGCTGCGATCATTCGAATCTTCTAGGAGTCTGCATGAGTTGCGCTGCGTTCAGTCCTGTTAGAACATTCGTGCATCTTCCACGCACGCCACAGCCTGATTCGATAAGGCTTTGATCCATACTTGACATTGAATTCATGGTGTGGTCGTCAGAGTTGCACTGCCGTTGAGTCTTCACCCATCCCGTGTCGGAGTACGGATTCAGCCTGCCATTCGGTGGTTTAGCCGTCAAACCAACGGAAAGAAGCGGCGGCGGTCATTTGCAATTAAACGCAGGGACGGTCAAACCCACGCAAGCGCCGCTGATTGGTCCACGGCGAAAACGCCCAAATCGTAAATTGAATGGTGGGAATGGTTGGAAAAGATGAGGATAGAGTGAGGCAGTTGAGCAGTGTCGCGCGGTGTGTCTCAGCTGCACGGATTTCATATGCACGTACATGCACGCTCTCTGTACTCCGCTTTTCTTGGCACCTCGCGTGGAATCCATGCAACGCTTTTAGCGCAGTCAGCTAACGCGCTAGAGCTGTCAAAATTCCGCCACGCTTCTTTCCGTCCTCAACAATTCTGCAAGCCCTCTGATTATTCCTTTGATGCAATGCGAAAGCCTTGATTCGCTCGATGAGCATCAGCTTGAAGCATTCCGCAGTCGTGATGAGTCAGTGAGTGCGGGAAACAACGATCTTGCTGCAGAGCAACAAGGACAACAAAGTGGCGGCCCGCAGGAATTTGGTTCCGCTCCTGGTCTCGCCCTCGCTCGGAAAGATGAGGAACGCTGTTCCCCGCATTCCTCCCCCGCACGCCACACGCTTTCGAGTGCGTGGCTTTCTAGCGATAAGCTTGCTGCAACGAACGCACGCACTGTACCTGAGCTAAGGTTGCAGCCCCACAACGTGTCGCGTTTGATGGGTCCCCGCAAAAGTGGTCAAATTCATCGAGGCTGCAACGTCTACTTAAACGGCCAACATTGAGTCGAACCAGATATTCCGTTCCCCGCATACATCTTCTTCCCTTTCCTCCCTACCACTTATCTCCACCTTCAGCATCATGGTCGAGACTAAGAAGGGCGTTCTCGCCCAAGGCGCTCAAAACTTCAAGGACCTCTTCCACTGGAAGGTCCGTTCCACCATCATCAACGAACATGGCGAGGAAGAAGTCACTTGGGAGCGACCCTCTGCACCTCCCAACCCGCTGAGACTCATTACGATGCTTGGTCTCGCCGGTTGGGGTGCTTACCTCATTGGGTTCAGCGCCTGGACTGCCGACGCTTTCGACTTCCACGCTCTTTCCATCCAGACTACCAAGCTTGCCAAGCACTTCGGTGTCTCCAAGACCAAGATTACCGAGGCGATTACGCTCACTTTACTGCTGCGCTCGGTTGGCGCGGCAATTTTCGGAATGTTTTCCGACTATTTTGGCCGAAAATACCCTCTCGTCATCAACATGTGGTGTCTCGGCGCCCTTCAAGTCGCTTCTATCTACTGTCGTACCTTCAACGAGTTCCTCGCCGTTCGAGCCCTGTTCGGGCTCTTCATGGGTGGCGTCTACGGTGCAGCAAGCTCGATGGCACTCGAGAGCATTCCTGCTGAAGCTCGCGGTCTGTTCTCCGGTATTTACCAGCAGGGCTACTCTTTCGGCTATGTTCTCGCAGCTTGCGTTAACCTCGGCGTCGGTGGAGCCACCAGCTCTTGGCCCATCATGTTCTGGGTTGGCGCTGGCTTCTCGTTCCTCGTCGGTTTCCTTCGTCTCGCCTGGCCCGAGTCCAAGCAGTTCGTCGAGGCTCAGAAGGCCAAGAAGGGTTCCGGTACCAAGAACTTCCGCAAATCGTTCTTCGGCATGCTCAAGCAAGAGTGGAAGGTTTGCATCTATGCTATCATTCTCATGAGCTGGTTTAACTGGTTCTCGCATAGCTCACAGGATAGCTATACGACTTTCATGTTGTCCGGAAAGCAGCTCAACAACACCGCCGCCTCGAGAGCTTCGATCTTGATGAAGACGGGCGCATGTGTCGGTGGAACGATCTGGGGCTACATGTCGCAGTGGATTGGACGACGACGTGCCATGATCTTGGCATGTCTAACCTGCTGCTGTCTTATTCCCGCTTGGGTTCTGCCCAAGACCGAGTCTGGCCTCGAGGCTGGTGGCTTCATGCTTCAGGTAAGTTTCATGACGAGGAGCGTGGCTCCGTCGAATGGCATGGCACCAAATCTAACAAATTTCTTTTTTCAATTTTTTATTTTTTTTTCTATTTTTTTTCTTTAATTTCCGTGCACTCATTGACGTTCGATGCTCTGCTCTGCTATTCTCATCGATTCGTTGGTATCACTAGGCTATGGTCCAAGGTGCTTGGGGTGTCGTCCCTGTCTACCTGGCCGAGATCTCGCCTCCCGCGTTCCGAGCCGTCTTCGTCGGTCTCACCTACCAGCTCGGTAACGCCATCTCGTCGCCTTCCACCCAGCTCATCAACTATCTCTCGGAGAACAACTTCATCACGGGTCCCAAGGGTCGTCGCGTCGAAGCTTATGGCCCCGTCATGGCTATCGCCACTGCCATCATCGCGATCGGACTTGCTTTGACTGCCTCCGTCGGTCCCGAAAAGAAGGGTGCCAGGTTCGAGCGTGCTGCTGCTGCCACCGCTGCCGCCGAACCTCAGCTTCCTGTCTACAACAAGGAGGTCGACGACGAGGCTTCCGAGACCAAGTCGGTCAACCTCACTCAGACTCAGACTGCTCTCTCCAAGTAAGGAGCGGCTTGCCTACTATGCTTGCTCTCTGCAAAAGTGAGCGCAAAATCAACAGTTTGTATCACGACAGATGTATCGGTGTGCTTCTTGCACGCGTTTGGAATATCAACAGGGCTTTTCTTCCGAACTCGTCACTTTGTGCTTCTTCGACATCACCCGTCGAGCTTCTCTCATCACTCAGAGAATGCCGTCGACTCAAATTTTCGGCTGCATTTGCCTGTATCTTTCACGCATGAACAACGAGTTGAGAGGAAAGAAATGAATTTGAAATAGATACCGGAGAACAGACCACGAGCCTCAGCAGGAATGCTTTCTAACGCCATCGAGCTTGCAGCCCGGTAGACCCCAGCCATAGTCTGGAATGGACTGGGCTTACTTCCTTTTCGCCACAAGGGCATCACCGCCTGACCTAGTCAGAACGGGCGTGGTCATATGAGCCTATACCTTGGGATTGCTAGGCACGATCAAAGACCGCACCATACCCCCAGGGGTCTCGACTCACGCTAGCGCACAGTTGAGGCGGCCGGCGAGCGGCTTTGCCGCTC
>MJEU01000165.1:0-19630 GCA_001748505.1 Sporisorium iseilematis-ciliati | reverse complement strand
TCATCCTCATCCTCATCCTCATCCTCATCCTCATCCTCATCCTCATCCTCATCCTAATCTTCACCTCCGTCTCCTTCTCCTTCCCATCTAACCTAGTCTCGCCATCGTCTCCCCAACGTCTTTCACCTCATTCGAGCTTGGGACCTGCTTGACTAAAAGCAAGGTGGCCGCTTGATCTTCTTGGTGGCCTCTTTCAACACTTTCGTCCAACACTTGTACACACACTCACTCCATCGACATGGCTTCCAACTTCATCGACTACAGCAAGCGCAGCCGCCGTGCACCCGGCACCGCTTCAGAGACCAGTGCAGATGCCGAATCTGACAGGAACAGAGACAACCCCTTCGACGAGCGAGATGCTCCTCGTCGCCAACCTGATGACGTCGAAGAGTCCGCCTCTGAACTAGAGCCTCGAGCTGGTCGTCGTTCCGAAGCAAGCGATGCTGATGGTGCCTACGAAGATGCTTCCGACGGTTTCGATGGTCGTCCCGTAGAGCCCCGTCGTCCCTCTCGTGTCGAGGTACAGAGGGACCCCGGTGCTCGTGGCAACTATCCCCATCGTGACGAACGTCCCTTCTTCGACCCTACCTTCCCCAACTATCAGGCAGAGGCTCCCCTCGAGATGCCCTTCTTCGACCACGTCGTTGCTGATTACGGTCACTATGGCCTTTTCCAGCGTTTGCGTCTCAACTTCCGCCAAGCCGTCTCCTTCGGCATCAGCACCGCCGCCCTCGGCACCGTCCTCTTCGCCGCCTATGCTGCCTACTTCAACCCCTTCAAGAAGTCTCCTCCCAAATCAAAGACTGACCGAGAATACGAACGTAGGATCACCGGCGAGCGTGGTTCAGGCAGACCCGCTTACTACGCAGAGTTCTGGGGTTACCAGTGTGACGAGCATGACATTGTCACCGAAGGTGGCTGGATTCTCAAAGCTCACAGAATCTCTGACCCTCGTCGTTCTGGCGGCGCCGGCTACCCTGTCGTCCTTCAGCACGGTATTCTCTGCAACTCTTCCCACTTTATCGTCAGCGAGGAGCGCTCCATGGCCTTCTGGCTTGTAGACCAAGGCTTCGACGTATGGATCACCAACATTCGCTCCAACTTCAAGGCTGGCCACACCGAATACACTCGTTCCGACCCTCGATTCTGGGCTTGGGGTCTCAAGGAGCTCGCCTTCGATCTCCGCGATATCGTTGACTACATCACCGCCGCCACCGGATACCCCCAGCTCGCCTATGTCGGTCACTCCCAAGGTTCCGGTTCCATGTACCTTGCCCTCAGCCCCGGTATCTGCCCCGAGATCGGCAACAAGCTCAGCTGCTTTGTCGCGCTCTGCCCTTCGGTCTATGCTGGCTCCGTCTTGCGAAGGTTCCCCTTCTCTCTCATGCGTCAATTCCGTTCCAGAAAGTGGTGGGGTCTTGTCTTTGGTGTAAGAGAGTTCATGCCCGCCATCGGTATCGCACAGGCTTTCCTCCCCGCCTTCTGGTTCGGTCACATTGCCTACGTCATCTTTGCCTTCCTCTTTGGCTTCCATGACCACAACTGGCTTTCCCGACACAAACCCAAGATTTTCCGAACCGTGCCCGTCCCCACCTCGTCCGAGCTCCTCTACTGGTACATGTCCGGTTTCTCCCACCGTGGTTGCATCTTTGACCCACGTATCACCGAGCCTTGGTTCCCGAGGACTTTCCCTCCCCACACCATCTTCTACGGTGACATTGACTACCTCGTCCTCGGCAAGCCTCTGGTTCAACGTATTCAGCGCTACGAGACAAACGTCGAGATGATTCACACGGTTGAGTTGCAGAACTACGAGCATCTCGATGTCGTCTTTGGTGTCGATGCGTTCCGAACCGTCTTCCCAGGCATCAAGGACACCATCATGCAGACCGTCGACCCTGAGGACATGGCCCCTGAAATGTCCGAGCGCGGCGGTCGCTACTAGATGGTCCCCCTCATTCTTGTCCATCCTGATCTCACTCCACTGTCCTTTCTCGTCACTCTCGCCTTTCTGCTTCATCTTCTTCGGAAACATCTTGCCTTAATAATTCTGCCCAGTCCATCACTCTTGCTAGTGACGATATCTTCCGTTTTGTACTTTCTATCTCACTCGTTATCATGCCAAAATACACTCTCATGTCGTGCTTCTTTTTGTTCGTCTTCATGTGTGTCACTCTTTCATCTCAGTTGGCATGCTTCTGGCTGGACAAAGCGACCTGCTTGTCATCCAACTGAATCTCGCTCAGACACACAACAAGTTTGCAAGAAACATCATGAGAAAAACGTGTGCATTGCATCAAGCCGCGTCGTTGAGCCTAAGCATAAAACTCGGCATCACCCACCTTGTAACTCGTGCTATTCGGCAAGATCGAAACAGGCACGGCACACTCGACAGTTTCGAGCTTCGTCTCTGTCGCAAATCCAAGTTGGGTGAGAGCCTTACCGAGTGCTGACCCTTGTGGCGTTGCTGAACCAGCCAAGCTATCCAGCGCTCTAACGCTGACATGGTAGCGAGAGAATCCGTCGGACGAAGCAGGCAACAGATGCGGCGGAGGCAACAGCTTTTGTTGTGCTTTTGGATCCTCTGTCTTCCTCTCCGTATCCCCCTTGACAGCGGACACGGTGAGGAACGACAGCCTTACCAACCAATTCAACTTGACCCCACTCGTCACAAACTCAGGCGAAGCCCCACTCGGAATGCACAAGCTAAAACTAGCCCTTCCCTTATCCAAGACGCTTTCGTGATGTTCGGCATGCACGATCCTCGTCGCTCGCTGCAGCCTACCGGGAGGCAGAGTAGCGATGCTCGGTTGAACCTCTTCGAACGTCTCCAGCGTCGCACTCATGCGCGCTATGCGTGCGAGAGACTGATGGTTGTTAATGTTGATGACACCCGTGATGGTCTCTCCGAGCCGGTATCGCGATCGGACGAGTGTGAGGACTGCAGCGACTTTGCCGTCCTTGGAAATGTCGTAGGTGACTTTGCTGGAGGTACGAGCGAGCGCTTCGACAGCTGCTTTGCAGCTGCTGGCCTGATTTGTCCATGAAGACGCTGGTGCAGACATCTCAGGCAAGGGAACAGGCGATCCATCGCTAGACGCCTGACTCTCGAGCAGCTGCCTTGTATAGTCCTGCAGATCTTTCCTCTGGATTTGTGGTCCCTTGTTTGACGACGACCTGGGTCTGGACCGTTCCGATTGAGAACTGGATGTTGATGATGCCTTGGCCAGAGCAACCTCGTCCTGACCAACCACCGTGACAGTCGCCTCTTCTTTCGTAAGGATGACCGGATTCATGAGATCAAAGAACGGCCTGAACCCTGACGCACCGACATGATTGTAGATGCGAATGGGGATCTGAATCAGCCGACTCGTCTGCGCGCGGTTAGACGCGCCATAGGCCTCAGATCGATTGGTACCCAATGTCAAAACATATTTGAGACGAATCGCCTTGCCTTGATACGAAGGAGGCAAGTCGACGGGGAGCCGAAGCTTGAACTGAAACGTCTTGCTTTCATCAGGAGCAAGCATCAGATCAACAGCAACGATACTAGGTGGAGTGGAAAAGGTAGGGACGCTTCGACTTTGCAGAGTTCGCTCCTGAGCGTCTTGCAGAGTGGAGCCGGTACGACGATGCTGCTGTGCACGTCCAGCGAAGGGACTGCGCAAGTAGCTGCTCCAGCCTGATGGGCTGGATTGCGCATCCGATGTCTGCCCAAGGTCGCCTCCACCAAGCGTCCTGGGTGTACCGGGTACGGAGTGAGGGGAGGCATTGGCGCCCGTGAGATCACCATAGGCGAGTCTCCTCTTCAAATTCTCGAAATCGCTGGGCTTGATGAGGCTCTCGTCGATCTCGATGGTGCCTGCGACCTGTGCAAACGACCAAAGGATCTTTTCGCTTCCTGGGGCCAATGCATCTGGCGGAGGATAGATTGGACTATGTAAAGGGCTTCTTGAGATGGAGGAACGGCGCTTTGATTGTGACCAGTCTGTAATGGATTCGCGGAAGACGCTTTCCATGGTATCGTTGCGACCCATTCCATAGAAGCTGGATTGGGCATTCTGGTCGTTGTGTCCACCGAGCCATGAGTTGGGCGTCTTGGAAGGAGAAGGGGACGCTGCGCCTGGCGAGTCGAGCTCGAAGGCTTCCGTGAGATCCTCAGCTTGAACTTGCGCGACAGACTTTTTGCGTGAATGCGAGTGATTTGGCGAGATGAGAGCGGAGGGTGTCCTCTTGGCGTTTGGGCTAGGTAGGGAAGAGACGCGAGAGGGTGGGTTGGGAGAGAATGAATCTGATTCGAGACGAGAAGATCCTGCCGACGGTTTGGTGGGTGTAGTTGGGGGTAGGGTTGGACGTCCAAGGCCAAGGTCGTTTCTAGTACGCTGTGAGGGGAAGGAGGTTGACTTGGTGGAGCGATGAGAAGCGTTTGGGTTGGAGAGGTTGGACGATACCGACCAAGGATGTATGAAGGGTGAGCTCGAAGATGAGGGCACGCTCTTGCCGATCAAGTTCTTGCGATCCGGAAGCACATCACCGTTGAGATGCCGAAGGAGCTTGTTTGCTCGCGAAGAGCCAGGTGCGCCTGAGGATGAAGCACTTGAGTCGAGATCTCTTCCGAGTGTTCTGACATCGACGCTGCGAGATTTCGAGTGAGTAGGTATCGAAGAGACAACACGCCGTGAACCGGCCTTGTCATCGAAGGAAGGTCGACGATTTGAATCACCATGAGCCGAGAAGCCCTGCGATGATGGCGAAGAAGGTGGAAACTCTCCTTGCAGTAGCGGCTGTGTATGCGCTACATGCGGATTGGTGTTCGTAAAAGTGATCTGGCAGATAAAGTCTTCGCCGGCAAAGAAGGATGACTGCAGAGGTCGAATGGACACTTTGAGCGAGGAGCGGTGCCGGCCCGCAGAGTCGGACATGTTGCAGTGGTTGTTGTCACCACTTGATGCTCGTGTGCACGGGGTATATAGAGGGGAGTTGGATGGTCAAGATGGAAGCTGGAACGCAATGGCGACCTTGAGCTTGAGCTTGAGCTTGTTCAGGGTCCGTTCGAACAAACGGTTGCGTTAGGTGAACACGCACGGAGCATCGCCTGCGAATTTTCTCAAAGTGTCAAGTCTGTGGCCATAACACGTTCGGATTTCTGAGCCGTGCGTTGCTGCGAATCGCTGTGAACCGAAACGCGCTCCAGCGAAGATCAGTTTTGGACGCGTTTGGGCCGTGACTGACTAATTTACTCGACTTTTTCTCCACTTTCTTCGAGCAAGTCACACTCTGTGACTGACACAGAGTGACTGAGTGACTGAGCGAGTGCGCACAAGCAAAAGTGACGATTCCGAGTCGTTTGTACGCAGCAGTCACATCTCACTTTCGACTCAGCATTGTGACGAGGACAGCGCAAGGACCTCTCTTCTTTTGCTCTCGACCACATTGTTCCTCGTCGCCTCCCCTTCCTCCTGGAAAGTAGCCGAGCTGTCCCACTTCACGACACGGCACACGCACAGCACGCGGCGCGTTGGAAGCTCGGGCCCACATCTCATAACCATTCACAATGCCGCCAAAGAAACCCACCACACCCTTGCCAAAGGGACAAGCCTCTCTCTCCAACTTTTTCGGAAGCAAAGGCGCTGCCAGCTCGAGTCCAGCATCATCCCAGGAAGCTCGTTCTACCTCTCGTACCACATCAGCCGCTTCACCAACAAAAAACGCATCCTCCAGCATGAACTCTTCCAAATACTTTGCATCCAAAACGGACTCCTCCTCGACTCGACGCTCTGCAACAGCAACCAAAGCCGATCCCATGGTCATTGATGACTCTGACGACGACGACGAAGTCATGCCACCATCCAAGTCCAAGCCCAAATCCAACGGTGGAGGATCCGCCAAAGCGAGTCCGAGGAAGTCAGTTACAAAGCGCAAAGCGCACGATTCTTCCGACGATGAATTTGTCGACAAGTCCAAAGGCAAGCACGACGATGACGATGACGACTTTGACGATGATAAAGACGATTTCGCTCCAGCCCCCAAAAGACCCGCCACGACTTCTTCCAGAGCGAAAGCTTCCACTACCACCCAGCCCGCTCGTCGTGCCGCAGCAAACGCAAAATCCATCACAATCGATGATTCCGACGACGATGACGACTTTCTCGACGATGCTCCTGCTAAGCCCAAGAAGGCTACCACCAACGGCAGCAAGAAGGCTCCTCCCGCCAAAGCGTCCCCCGCCAAGAAGAAGGCGCACGACGATTTCGAACCCGCACCAGCCGCTCCCGCTCCCGCTTCCGCAGCCGCAGCCGACAAGAAACCCAACTGGAGGGAGATGGCCGCTCGTCGTGCCGCTGGTCCAGCCAATCCGGGATCCAAAGACATTCCTCAGGGTCAGCCCAACTGTCTCGCTGGTCTCACTCTCGTCTTCACGGGAGAGCTCACCTCGATCAGTCGCGACGAGGCTACCGACCTAGCAAAACGATACGGCGCGCGAATCACCGGCGCACCATCCTCCAAGACCTCGTATGTCATCGTCGGAGAAGGTGCCGGCCCCAAGAAGCTCGAGTCGATCAAGAAGAACAAGATCGAGACTCTGGACGAAGACGGCTTCCTCGATCTCATCCGCAATCGTGGCGCCGGCGAGCTCGACGAGAAGGCAAAACAAAAGATCAAGGCAGAAGAGGAGAAGATTAAGGAGGTCGCCAAGAGCATGGGTCCACCCAAGGACGCCAACGTCAATCCTGCCGATCTGTCCAACATGCTCTGGACCACCAAGTACGCTCCCACCCAGATGAAGGACCTCGTCGGCAACAAGGCCGCCGTCGAGAAACTTGCTGGCTGGCTCAAAGCCTGGCCCGACTCGTACCGAAGCAACTTTAAGAAACCCGGTCCTACCGGCATGAACGTCTACCGTGCCGTGCTCATCTCGGGCCCACCCGGTATCGGCAAGACCACCTCGGCTCATCTGGTGGCCAAGATGGAAGGCTACTCGCCGCTTGAGTTCAATGCGAGCGACGCACGAAGCAAGAAGTTGATCGAGGGGATGCTGCAAGACACGATCAACAACAAGTCGCTCGACAGCTGGTACAGCAGCACGGTCAAGCAGCCCTCTTCCTCCACCGAGCTGCCGCGGATCCACGAGCGCACCGTCTTGATCATGGATGAAGTTGATGGCATGTCTGGAGGTGATCGAGGTGGTGTCGGCGCCATCAACGCGCTCATCAAGAAGACCAAGGTTCCCATCATCTGCATTTGCAACGACCGACGCAACCAGAAGATGCGGCCGTTCGAGCACACCACGTACAACCTTTCGTTCAGGAAACCCGATGCCAACCAGGTCAAGTCCCGAATGCTCTCCATCGCCTTCAAGGAGAAGCTCAAGATCCCTGGCGAGGTGATGGCGCAGCTGATCGAAGCGGCGCAGAGCGACATCCGTTCGGTCATCAACATGCTCAGCACGTGGAAGCTGTCCAAGAACAGCATGGATTTCGACGAGTCCAAATCGCTGGGTGCCGAGAACGCCAAGCCGGGTCTCCACACGCCGTTTTCGCTGTACAGCGAGCTGTCGGCTCCCGGCATGTTTAACGCCAACTCGAAGAAGACGCTGAACGACAAGGCGGATCTGTACTTTCAGGACCACAGCTTTGTGCCGCTGATGGTTGCCGAGAACTACGTCAAGGCGAGGCCGGTGCTGGCGTCGAGGGAGACGGGGGCGAGGCAGCAGCTGAAGCAGCTCGAGTTGTTGCGCAAAGCTTCGGAGAGTATTTCGGACGGCGATCTGATCGACCGGATGATCCACGGTGGGGAGCAGCATTGGTCGCTGATGCCGCTCCACGCGATCGCGTCGTCGGTGCGGCCTTGCTCGTACATCTACGGCGGCACGGAGGGGGGGTTTCCGAGCTTCCCGGCGTGGTTGGGGCAGAACTCGAAGCAGCAGCGGCTGGCGCGGGCGGTGGTGGATCTGCAGGCCAAGATGCGGCTGGTGTGCTCCGGGTCGAGGCACGATCTGAGGCAGCACTACCTGCCGTCGATGTGGGGGATGCTGGTGCGGCCGTTGGTGGAGGAGGGTGCGGAAGGGGTGGAGCGGGTGATTGGGTTGATGGACGAGTACTATTTGGGGGTGGAGGATAGGGAGGCGATATTGGAGTTGGGGTTGGAGCCGAATAACGCGGAGGCGGTGATGAAGAAGGTGCCGAGTGCGGTCAAGGCTGGGTTTACGAGGAGGTACAATGCGAGCAGCCATCCGATCGCGTTTAACAAGGCGACCGAGTTGGGTGGGAAGGTCAAGGTGGCCAAGGGGGAGGTGCCGGATTTGGAGGATGTGGTGGAGGAGGATGTTGTAGTGGAGGAAGAGGAGGAGGAGGAGGGAGATGGGAAGGACGATTTGAGTAAGGATAAGCTGGTCAAGAAGCCGAAGGGTGCGGGAGGGGCGGCGAAGGGGAAGACGAAGGGGAAGGGGAAGAAGTGATGGAGCGTGCTGCAAATGCGAATCTTTGATCTCCCATGCTTTGTTTTGATCATACGTCGTGCAACGTTGCTTCCTTTGACAAGAGTCGAAGAGCGCTCGCGTCCGTCTCTCGAGTGATTGTGCTCGCCTTTCCCCCCCCTCCGCGTGTGGGAGCGCGCACCGCATCGAGCATCAGACATTCTCATGAGGTTTGCTTTTTTCGTGAGAGAAAAACGACACGACGGTGGATGGTGAACATTGCAAAAACGAGGACGTGGGACAAAGAAAAAAAATGTGGTGTGTAAACGAGAAGCAGAGCGAGAGAGAGACCGTTTTGGAGATATGCATGGGTGTGTGTGTGCGAAACAGAGGTGGAACGTGTATGAAGTGCAAAAACGATGAACGGAGAAATGCGCAAGGACGAAAGGCGATGGAAAACGAAACGAGACGATGCAAAAGGATACTGTATCTAGAAACAAAAGCAAGCTACCATGCGTGGGGGTGGGGGTTCTGCTACTCTGCAACGAGGCGCAGCACGAACCGCTCTCCCTCACCTTCCTCCGCCACCCTTCTGCCGCTCTCGGCGACGGCCCTCCTACCGAACGCGACCAGAAACGGCATCGGAGACGCGCTGTCGATGGGCCACGCGAAGGTGCACACCTGTTCGCCTCTTCCCGGCTCTACGTGTCTCGCCGCAGCTTCTGTGCAGGGTACCGTGCTCTCCAGTGCCGACTGTAGCAGTTCCGGGTGGGTGAGCTGCATGTTTGGGATCGACAGGAGGTTTCTCGCTTGGCTCCACAGTCGATCGGCTCGTTCGAGGTCGGCCGATTGCCGCTTGACCATCTGCGCTACCTCGGCTCCGTTCGCCCCATCCTGCACAGCGGCGACGAGCAACCTCGCATCGTGCGCGTGCAGCTTGCGCAGCACCGCCGCCTCCAAACACCGGCACACGCCGAGCAGCACGTCGTTGCCGAGGTCGGCGTGCGCGTTGGTGGCGTACCGCAGCAGGCCGAAGAGGCTCGTCCAGTTCTTGACGACCGTGGTGCGGGCGGAGAGGTCGTCGAGGTAGAACGAGTGGCAGAAGAGGAGGAGCGAGTCGAGCTGCTCGAGCGCCGAGAGCGGGTGGGGGCGGTGCGAGTAGGACGACGGGCGCGAGGAGGAGGAGAGGGTGGAACGCGTGTCGGCCGAGTGTTTGAGCGAGCGGGCGAGCGTGCGGTAGGAGGAGGCGAGGTGCTGGAGGAGCAGGAGCGAGGTTGGCGGGGTGAGGGAGCGGGTTCGGATGCTTGCTGCTGCTGCTGTTGATGCTGGCGGTGTTGGTGTTTCGGTCGGTGCTAGCGGTGGTGGTGGTGGTGGACGAGGATGTGATGGTGCCGTGTCGCTCGGCGCTGGTCGTGTAGACGAGTCGGACCGTCTTCGCTTGCGCGCCGCAGCAGGTTCGAGTTTGGGACTCGCCGGAGGACTCGGCAACCTCCACGCCTCTCCTCCTCCTCCTCCATCCTCCTCCGCCAAACCGTCCAGCAACGCCTTCCTCCTCACAATCTCTTCGCGCCGCAGCCATCTCGGCTGCCTCTTGTGCACCAGCTGACCGTTCCAACTGTTGACCACTCCACCCACCTGTGGTGGTTTGCCCGAATGGCCTACGCTCGCGCCGTTGACGAGCAGATCGGGGGGAGTGCGCAGACTGCTCGCTGCGGAACCGCTGCTGCTGGAGCCGGAGGAGTTCGAAGGCGCGGGCGAAGGGTGGGACGAAGAGTAGTAGTAGGAGGGCGAGGTGGAAGGTGAGCCGTAGCGGTGGGTGGAGGAGGTGGTCGACGACGATGATGAGGAGGGCGACTTGAGCGAGCGTTGGCGTGAGGAGTGGGGTAAGGGTGGTGCAGGGAGAGGGTGTCGGAGTCGTATTGGTGGTGCACTTGCAGTCCCAGGAGGAGGAGGGTTGAGCGAGGGGCTGCCGGTGGTGGAAGAGGCAGCGGGGTGACGGGTGGTCATCGTGGTAGACTGCGATGTGTGAATGTCATGAGAAGGCTCGTTGGTATCCAAGATGAGATTGATGTGTGGAGAGTGTTTGATGGGTTGATGAAAGCGGAGGGGTTTGGAGAGAAGATCTAAGCGTGTGTGTTGCGGCTGGAAGATGATGCGAGACCAAAAGCTGGCTTGCTGAATGTGACTGGAACTGTTGAACCGATGTGCTCGCTGTGGTTGACGGTGTCGAGCTTGCCCCCAATGTGATATCTATCGTCGCGATTGTAAAAGCGATGCTCTCCGTTGCGTCTCGGTGCTGTTGCTTGTCAGCCAGCACCCTAAACCCGTGCTTGGCTGCTGGTGGTTGCGCTGGTATCTATCTATCCGGTTTGTTCACCTTGAACCGAGCGGCTATGCCGTCTCTCGCGGTTCAATCGAAGCGGCTGATGGTAAGCAAACGAGATATCTGACCCTCAGCAGCCGTCGTAGCGTCGAGAAGGATGTTGGGTGTATGGCGGCGGTGTCCTGTACAGTTACTGTAACCACCTTGCGCAGAGAGGTAGTTGCAATTGAAACCCGATAAACTGCCCTCACCTTTGAACGGGGCGACGGCGGCGTAATTTCACCCACTCTCACCCACTGGCACTGTGACTGGTGCCCAAGCTGTGAAGCTGTGCTGCAGCCTCTCTGCCCGTGACACTCACTCACACTGCGGATCCACAACGGGAAATTTATTTCCATTCTCAGGAAACACACACAAAGGGAAAGTCACAAAGTCACACAGTTCGCCTCACTCCCGCGTCTTGTCACCGCAACTCCTCTTCCTCCCGCCCCCCCCACTTTTTTCCTTCCACAAGCCTCTGTGGGCCACCCCCCGCTCCGACGGCTCACCAGGGCCGTACTCAAAACATCGATCTTTCACTCTGACAAATTGGGTTGAAGGTAGTCGACGGTCGAAAGCGTGTGCTGGCGAGGGCAGGGAGGCGAATCAACAAATACGCTCATATGTACGATGCGCCACACGATCTTGCTGTCTGTCTGCTGTCTGCCAAAAGAAAGTGTTGGTTTGACGCGAGCAAAAAGCGAGGGCACACAAGTGAAACCAAAAAAAAGTGTCAATTAGTTGACGGACGGGCTGAGAGTAGGGGCGAGAAAAGGCTAAAGTTCAGGGTCAACGGCTGAGAGGGCTGAGGAAATTTCCGTGCCTATCCGCGTCAGGCTGCGTTCCCCGTCGTATGTACGTTGCCTTGCCAAGATTGGGTTCGCGTGCACTAACTGTAAGGCCCAAGAGAACTTCGATTCACCTCGAGAACCTTTTGCTCCATCTTCAACTCGACATGTGCAGAGGAAGGACGAGGAGGAGGATAGTAAGACGAACAAAAAAAAACCAAAACATCGTGCGTGCGGCCAAGAGGGAGGGAGGTTCCAGATCGAACAACACCGTCGATACACAAGTTTGAGAGGATCGCACAGCAAGAAGGAGCGTCGAGGAATGCCGAAAATTCACCACATCGCATCGCAGATCGCACCGTCAGCGCCTCTCGCTGTCCTCGTCCCAAGCCTTTGCCTCCTTTGCGTCGAAAAAGGCATCGTGATGCCCTTGCATAAACCTTGTTCATCCTACCAAAGTTTACCGATCCTTTTTTTCCCGCGTAGCCAAGAAAAAAAGCCCTGTCAACAACACATAGCCGTGAGAGTGAGACAAGGCGAGCGTTGCTGTCAAATTACGCTTCGACTGATCGAGCAGGGGAGAGCAAGAGCTTAAACGTGTATCGACGCTGCCAGCGCGGAAGGGCGAGTGAGGTTTGGGGGAGGACGGCGGTGGTATGCCGCAGAAAAATCAGAGTAGTGACCCCCCTTTCGACGTGTGCTGCACCGCCGCCTGTCTTCAGCAACATCCTCGACAAAGAGGTGCCTTTTCATCTCCTTTCTCAGTCAAAACCCTCCCAATCAGGCCCGTGAGAAAGCCACGTCCGTCAAGCGCAACCAACAAGCCGAGCCGTGGCAAGACAGCAGCAACCTAGTCGACGCAACCGGGCGTCAAAAACTAAAACGCCTTTCTGGGCTGCTGCGGTCGAAAGTTGTGAAAAAATCTCGCGCTCTTGGACCCTTGATTTTTGATTTCATCCAGCCTCTCTCAGCCTTGTGTTGCTGCGTGCGAGAGCGAGGTACGCGAAAAAAATGTGTGCACGGACACCCGTCAAGGCGGAGAAAATTGAGGACTCGAAAATCCGCCGAAAATCAACTCACTTCTCTGCCTCTCTCCCTCACCTCCCATCACCACGCCAGACCACCCTCCTCATCCGTCTCACCACCCGCCTCACCACCCCATCCACACCCAAGTCGCCATCACACAAATCAGAACACACGCACAGAAAGCAACGTCAGAGAGAACAACATAAAGAAATAATAATGACAACGGCGAAAGAGGAAAAAGTATTTGTTTAACCGTACAGAATTTGGACCGAGAAAATGATTGATGATGAGGCATTGTACAGATGAATGTTGGACGATGATGTGTGTTGTTGATGATGTCTTGATTGAGTCTTAAAAACACGAGAACCGAAACCGTCGTTAATAGTTTGCGTATCCACCTCCAGCCGCTCCCGCTCCCGCACCTCCAGCTCCCGCACCGGCACCACCACCAGCAACGCCACCGGCAAAGCTTCCCGACGCACTCCTTCCACCTCCGGCTCCCTGCATACCCATCGGCGGGGGTAGCGACGATCCGTTGAATCCGCCATTGTACCCTGATGTAAAGTTGGGCGGGGGCAGGTTGTGTCCCTGTCGCGGACCGCCGCGCATATGCGGACTGCCTCCTCCCGCACCATACGCAAGCCCCTGCTGATGATGATGATGAGGCGCAAACTGATGCACCCCATGATGAGGCACCATATGCGGCGGCGGCGGCGGAACACCCATCTGGTGTCCTCCAGGTCCATACCCCATGTATCCTCCCCTGCCCCCCGCAGCCATCGCATGCAGCTGCTGCTGATGCGCAGCATGCAACACCGAATACGGCACACCGTTCGGCGGGCCTAGATCCAGATTGTCCCTCTGCAACTTGCTCTGAATCCTCTTCCCATACGGCGTATTCCGAATCACCGGCAGGATCGGTCGAATACACTCCACCAGACGCATCCTCTGCACCGGATCCGCATAGTCCAAACTCGTCTGCACCACGTAATTGGCAAAAGAGTCGCGCAACAGCTTCTCCAGGCGGGTCCGGTTGAGCAGCTCCTCGATCAGCTGCTTGCGGACGCCGGGCTCGGAGACGCGGATGCACTTTTCGATCACGTTGCTGCTGAACTTCTGCACGGAAAGCAGGCAGACGTTGCCGACAAACTGGCGCACCACCGCATCTGTGAATCGAGGGATGCTCAGATCCAGCACGTACTGCACCACGTAGTTTCCGAACGGATCCTGCACCAACGTGAGCGCGTTGTACGTGATCTCGGCCACAAGCTGGACACGCTGCGCTTCCGAAGCGTGATCGATGCAACGCTGCAGCACACAACAGCCGTGTCGATGCGTAGCTACCTCGACGCAATGGGCAGCCACCGCGTTGTAGATGAACTGGTTGTCCTCGGCTCCGAGTCGGTTGAGACACTTTTGCACCACGTGGTTACCGTTAAGATCCTTGATGAGCGTCACCACATTCATCGACAACGCAACAATGATCGAATGAATCTGACGCGGCGTCGAGAGGAAGTCGATCATCTTCTGAACCGCACGCGTGCCGTGCATGTTGAGCGAGATGGTCACCAGCTCCGGAGCTACCAGTTCGACAATCAGGTTCCTCTGCTCGTCCGTACAATACTCGAGCATCTTCTGGCACAGGTAGTTGCCAAACGGATCCGTCATGAGCTCGGCGAAATGCGTGAACGTCTCCGTGAAGATCATGTCGCGGTGAGCAGGGTTGCTCTCCTCGAGCTTCTTCTGCAAGAAACGGCATCCATGCTGGTCCTTGCACAGCGCAAAGATGTCACCCTGCAGATCTTCGAGCTGCGTAGTGGCATCCAGCTCACCCTTGCGAGCATGCTTGGCGAGCGCTGCATTGGCAGCAGCAGCAGCAGCACCGCCGGGACCGTGAGGACCCAGGCCGCCAAGCTTAGCGTGGTCGTCGGCTCCCACCATGCCGCCCATCGAGTACTTGTCGGTGGGGAAGAGCGAGCCAGGCGCATTGGCACCAGCAGTCGGGTTGAAGGCGTCGAAGAAACCAGACGAGGGTCGACTGCCACGACGAGCTTCAGCGGCATCGAAGCTGCTGGGAGAGTAAGGTCCGAAACGGCTAGGACTCTCGCTGCCAGTGGAAGCACCCGAGAACGCACCGAGGTTGAAGCTGGGGAAAGCACCGCCTCCACCCACACCGGCGGCAGCAGCAGCAGCAGCAGCCGCAGCATTCTGGTTCTTGAGGTTAGCAGCGGCGGCAGCAGGAATCGACACGGCGGTGTTGACAAAGCGCGATCCACCACCGGTTCGACCCACATCGCCACTAAGACCACCAAGACCAGGAGAGGGCGAGCCCGGTCCACTGGCTTGTCGAGAGGCGACGCCGGCAAAAGTGGCGGCGTTGATAGCAGGCGAAGATCGACCCGTCTGGGAAAGACGCGGCGAGGGCGATGGCAAGGGGAAACCGCTCGATTGGCGACCTGCACTGGTGCCAAACGAAGCAGTCATGCTAGGCGTTCCCTGACCAGGAGGCGGCGACTTGCTGGTGACAGAGCCACGCAGGGACGAGGCAGTGGTATCGCCAGCTGCATTGCTAGCGGCATCGGCAGCAGCGCCGGTATTTCCACCAGCTCCAGCGCCACCGAACTTGGGCCATTCCGACCCACGGGCAGCATTCTGAGGCTCGGCACCGTCACTGGATCGTGCGGCGGCGAGGACGTCCGAGTAGTTGTCGCGCTGGACAAGGATGGGGAACTGATCGTCGTTGGCCTTGAGGTTGTACTTTTTGACGAAAGCTGAATCCTCGTTGTCGAGCTCGTCATCGAAAAGAAACTGCTCGTTGAAGACGGGAGTCAAGTTCTCACCCTTCTCGTTGAGCTTGTCGCCCTTGTCGTTGGCACCATCCTTGCCAGTGATCGACATGGCACCGACAGCCGATGCAAGCTCGTCCGCCCCACGCTGCACCTCGCCCGACTGACGACGAGACGAGGGCATGGATCGGTAGAGATGCGAAAGCGGCTTGCCGGCGGCGTTGGCGTCCTTGCTGTCGTTCTTCGCAACGGCATCAGCGCCAGAAAGGGCAGCAGCAGACTTGGGATCGGCAGTGACAGCTTCGTTGGGCGGTGTGGTCGGGGCGGAAGCAGCGGCGGCAGCACCGGCACGAAGGAGGTGCTGCTCTTCTTCGCGTTGCTGCTTCTCGAGCAAAGCCATCTGCTGTTCGAAAGCCTTTTGGTGCATGGCACGTTGCTTTTCGTGTTCTAGCCTCTTGCGTTCGATGCGCGCCTGGATATCGGCCTCGGAGGCAGGGTCGGCGTCGGATTTGACGTCGTCGGAGTCGGCAGCACGCTGAACGGGCGAGTGTGACGACGAAGTGACGGCGGTCTCGGTGCCGGAGGCTTGGAGTATGGACGGAGTGGACTCGGAGAGCGACGCAGAGCCCGGATTGGACTCGGCAGCCGAGGGAGCGCTGTTGTCCTTTGCCGACATTTTGGTGCGGAAGAGCTTTGTCACAGCGGGTTGTTGTAGCGCGCTGTTAGGACGTCAGGAAGTGGTCTAGGACGATGCTGCGAGGTCGTGGGCCCGAGGTTGACTTTGGAACGTGAGCGTCGGATGCTGATCTTAGTACTGCAAATGAAGGAAGCGGAAGGGAAGGCATGAGCCACTTGGACCTTGCATGGCACCGGGGTCGTGCAGAGAGGGAGTATCGACGTACCAAGAGAGATGAAGGAGATTTGCTCGACGAAGGTTTTGCGTTGAGTCGAACAAGGATGAGGATCGTCTAATGCGCGTGCGTGGGATGTTGCAAAGGTGGTGTTACAAGAATTGTACAAAGGAATGCAAAGAGACGAGACTGTTCGACGGCAAAGCTTTGGCTAGAAAGTCAACATGCTGTACCAATAGAGAAGAGAGCTGATGGGTCGAGAGACGGACTTACAATGCGAGAGGGTTATATTGATGAATCAGATGCAGAAGTCCATGCGAAAAAAAAGGGTGGGAATGCAATCGGAAGTAGAGCTGATGGAGAAACACAGCTTGCCGATGGTTATTTTTGACGCAGGAGAGGTATGTCCGCAAAGGAGATGAAGTAGTGTTACAGTGCGTGAGAGTGGGCCGGAACCTTTGGGGGGTGTTGTACTTGTCAAAGTAACGCGTCGATGCTGATGGCGGCGAGAAAAGAAGGGGAAGGAGGTCAGTTGTTTGTTCCAATCGTGGTCGAAAGGAGTGGCGAAGCAGTTTGATGAAGTCGCACGGACAAGCTGCAAGCGCGGTGGGGGTGTGCCGTTTGGTGACGGAGGTACAAGGCCAAGCTGCATGGGGACCGGCACCGTGCTTGTAACGACTCGAACACCGCCCGAAAGAGCAGGAAGAGCCTCGTAGCCACCACACGACAGCCTTTGTCTCTCGCCAACGATCGAGCAGCCACAGCGCCGGTCCGCAGACACAATGTTGGCAAGAGGACGACAAGAAACACTTACGCAAGAGATGAGCCCGCCGTGAGAAGATGTTTGAAAAGGAGGTCGTTATATATGAGCTACCAGGCCAGAATGAATGGCACAGGCTATAGCGATGATGGCAAGCAAGGGCCGAGGCTTTCTTTTCGCTTTTGGTGTTGTTGTAGTCGGGAAAGGAGGTCGATGTCGATGATGATGGTTTGCAGCAACGTGTGCTCGGCTTCTACAGTATCTCTTTCCACTGTTCCAGACCAAGGGGTAAGGCAAAGAAAAGGGAGGAGATAAGTATCCGACAGAGCTTGCTTTGAAGGTGCAAGAGAGGAAGAAGAGGAGAAGATGGATGAGGGAGGAGGAGATGGAAGGACGAGAGGAAAAGGGTGGAGGATTGTGAGCTTTCGATCGAAACTCGGTTGGGCGAGGTTTTCTCAGCTGTGACCGACAGAAGAGTGTGAGTGTTGAGACAAAAGTGACAGACAGGCACACACACCGACACAAACCCGACTCTTTTGATTGACACACACTTGCACACAGGCACCGGCAAGGCACACACACACACGCACGCTTGAACCACACACGTTCTCACTCGGCGGAGAAAAAAAAAGTTCGAGCCTGTCTGTGTAACTTAACCGCAGCCTCTCTCTCTTTCTCTCTATACAGTCACAGTCACACACGCACTTCGAGTATTTTTCGGTTAGATTTCAAAGCCCACTTTCGACCAGGAAAAGTATCAATCAATAATTCTTCTTGAACCCCTGAAATTCGTGATTGTGCGGCTACAAACTCGACTTTCAAGATCACACCTCGAACGCAGGCAGACTGTGACTGAGACGCACACGCTTGTACAGGTTGCAATACGCACAAGCCTGCTTTGCTTTCCGGAAGCCCATTCTTTGGTCAGCTTTGGCACAAAAGCACCACTTTCGAAGAGCAGCAGACATATGACCTCACAGTAGCTCTGGGTTTGTGTGTATCTCTCTCTCTCGGTCGATGCCGCTCTTAGATCAGGCACGGCGGCTGGCTGCTTGGCTGGCGGGCAATGTTTCAAACCGGGTAGGCGGCGGCGAAATCACCACTTGCTCTCCAACTTTTGAGCTTGCGTGGTAGCTATGGTGGGAGTTCTTGTTTGCCCCAGTCCCACCGTCTGAAAGCACCGGTCTTGCATCTGCTGAATCATGCTACGTCTCGTAGCTCGCAAGCCGACAATCCGGGACGCTTGCACGAGAAGAAAGCGGTGATCAAGCCTTTTCTAAACTAGATCGGGTTAAGATCGACATTGCATTTGGCTGTGAATCTCTAGCCGATGCCAAAGGGCGTTGGCGTTCGGCAAAACGCGTCGAAAAAAATGCTT
This sequence comes from Sporisorium iseilematis-ciliati, assembly GCA_001748505.1. Lineage (NCBI taxonomy): Eukaryota > Fungi > Basidiomycota > Ustilaginomycetes > Ustilaginales > Ustilaginaceae > Sporisorium > Sporisorium iseilematis-ciliati. The sequence continues at coordinate 1,263 of MJEU01000165.1, read as the reverse complement.
CGATAGGTGGGGGATCGGTCAATCGGGGGCGTGGTGGGATCTCGATTAGCTCCGGTAGCGCTTGACACTAGCTGTGACTTTGCCGGCCATGACGAAAAGCAGCTGAGCGTCAAAACGTGCGTCAACGGCGACTTGTCATGGTCCAAAAACCGCAAAGGAGTGGGTCACAGCATGACGCTCGTCGTGCTGGCTGAGCTGCTCGAAAGGGTTGATTGAGAGCGATGCAGGTTGTCACGAAGGGCGGCGCCGCTATCGACGTGCTACAGGCTCTGCTTCATCGCCATAGATCACATCATCTCTCGCACACTCTCCACACAAACCCAAAAAGGATATGAAGATCCGGCAATGCATTCCAATCCTAAACAAAAAGCAAATCCTCCTTCACTTGGATACCTTATCATCAAACTCCTTGTACCTCGTCGGGTAACCCAGGATCCAACCACCGATGATCCTTCCAAACACGATGTTGACCAGCCTTCCGATGGGCCAGAGCAGACCTAGCGCCTTCCACAACCCCGCCAGGGGAAGGGGGGGAACCAAGATGACGTCGGCATCGTCCAGGAAGCGCAGCATCTGGAACGGGTTGGGAGCTTTGCCCGCCATGGTTCGGGAGGAGAGGTAGCCGTAGAAGTTGTGTACGAAGTCTTCGTCGAACCTACCGGCCAGAAAGAACAAAAGCATGTCAGTGATGAAAACGCGTGGAGAGGCAGAGGAGAGAGAGGAAGAAAGGAAGGGTGGCGGTGGTGAAGCGCAACTTACCCAGGATTATCACCCCCCCTCACCGTGATATGGACGTGCAGATCCTTGCCACTCTCCGGATCCGACCAGAAAGTGTGCGGTCGGTACGGTGGGATGTTGACCTTCTGACCCGCTTGCAACTTTCCTTCCTTGCCATCGATCAGGTAGCAGAGCGTACCTTCCTTGACATCAAACGTCTCCGCTTGGTACAGGTGGATGTGGTACGGCGGCGTAGCGGTGGAGCTTCGACCGACGCCCGAGTGCGGATCGCGTGCGCGAAAGATCTGTCCAGAGGTGAACGAGTCGGCTGTGGAAGAGACAAAGTAGGTCTGAAGCGCGCCGTCGAAAAAGTGCCAGGTGCCGTCGGGGGTCACTTTGGGGCGCACGACTGCCATGGTAACGGAACTCTCGGGGTGTGGGTAAGACTGGAAAGAGAGTGGTTTTTCGTTGTGCGGTGCGTTTGAGTCGAAGGCGGTTCGTCGGTGATGGTGTGAAAGAGAAAGAGAGGGGGGGGGGGGGGGGGGG